>APFE030988058.1:28918-47299 GCA_000404065.3 Pinus taeda
GGGTCGATTCCAAGCTTAGATAAAGCATCAGCAACCTTAACATAGTTGCTGGTAAATAACCCCTTAAGAAAATCCCGAAGACATTTAATAAGCTGCCACCAGCCCTATACATGTGAATGAGAAATATGTGAAAATCTCAAAACATAATTGATAATAGTTTGACAATCCAGTTATATTTAAGATAATTATATTTATAATATTCATGATAATTTTATTTATATATTAAAATAAATTCTCTTCTTTCATTTGACAAGTACACTAACGCAGCTGGGTATGTGGCTGTCAGCTCAGCGCATAGAGAACAAAAAGTTACGGAGAACATTTTATAAATCAAATCACAAATTGTATTTTTAAAATTTAAATGTTGTATGGTTCTATTGATATAGAAGAGACCAAAATATATTTGCGTATTTCATTTTTAATTATAAAATTAAAAGATGCAATGAGAAGAGATTAATATGTAAATATTAAGTAAAAAAAAATGTTAACATGGTTATATATAAAGTATCTTATATTTATTTTAATTCCGGATTATTAAGTCTTTAAATTGATTAAATATGTTGGTAAAATTACTTTATTGAAAATTTATCACGTATTAGTAGTGACCATCACTAATACCAGCCTTGCAAATCTCGACGGCCTCCCATGGCGGATGAAAAGAAAGACGAGGGTGTAGGAGATCCTATCAAAATCTTGCTCGAAGAAGCCTTCAAGTGACAAAGGAACACGATGATGGACAACTTTTCCCAAATCCTTCAGTGGCTACCCAGGGGTGATGCATCAGCTTCCAACAGCTACTCTGGAAATGCCACACCATTTAAGGTACAAGTTAATTTTGAAATCCCCATATTTGAGGGTCAGATAGATGTAGATGCAATCGATAAATGGTTAAATATGCTAAAGGGTTATTTTTTTGTTCATGATTTTTCCAGTCGAGAAAATATTATTTTCGCTCTTCTCAAACCAGCCCCCGACATCAAGGACTAGTGGGAAACCCACTGCGCACAAAAGGATGAAAGTATAGGCTCACTATTTTCAGTCGCATCCACTTGGAATTCATTACGGGATTCCATCAAGGAGAAGTACTACCCTGTCCGAAGCTATGAGGATCAATACATAAAGTGGACCACATTGCGATAGGGAAGGGACCAAGACGTGCCAGAGTTTACCAATAGTTTCCATACCCTTCGCACACAGTTGGGTATCAAGGAGTCAGAGCAGCATTTGGTACTCAAATACTGTGGCTTTCTGCAC
Organism: Pinus taeda; assembly: GCA_000404065.3. Taxonomy (NCBI): domain Eukaryota; kingdom Viridiplantae; phylum Streptophyta; class Pinopsida; order Pinales; family Pinaceae; genus Pinus; species Pinus taeda. The sequence continues at coordinate 30,173 of APFE030988058.1, forward strand.
AAGTACATCTAGGAAGAAATAGAATTCTTGAACTTGTCCTCGCTCATCATGACATACCGATATGCCATCAAGGTCGAGCAAAAGTTTAAACAGAAGAAGCGAGACTTTGGATCTGCAAATCCAAAGCAAGGGAAAGGTGCCCCCAAACCATAGAATAAAGGACAAAGCCAAGGCAGGGTGGCCCAAGACAACCCGCCAAAGCTGCAAGTAAAGAACAACATGCGAAGTCGAAAAAGGACACGGGAAAGTGGTGTGAGTTCCATAAGAGCTCCACTCACAACACAAGTGAGTGTTGGGCCAAGAAATCACTAGTGGCCGAGCTAAAGGTTTTAGAATTAGATGCATGTTTTGACTCTGAGTCAGAACTCAACAAGGGGAATGACAAAGGGAAGCAGATTATCGATGCGGAGCGCAACACCACCGTTGCCACCACAAATATCCAGAAGGAGGAACACGAAGATCTAGAGGAGGAGGAGCATTTTTTTCACTCCCAGATGTGGGTAAAGGGCTCCCCGCTATAGGTCATTGTCGACAATGGGAACCAAAATAAGCTCATTTCGAGAGAGGTTGTAAAGTGGCTGGGCTTACCGACCACAACACATCCACAACTGTACACCATCGGGTGGCTTCACCAAGGATAGGATCTTCGCGTGAGCCAACAATGTCGCCTTCCATACAACATCAAGCCCTTCATGAATGAGGTATTGTGTGACATTTCTCCCCTTGAAGTTTGTGATGTATTATTAGGACAACCATACTTGTGGAAGCGGCATGTTGTGTATGAATCAAGGCCCCTTGCTGTTATTTTTACTTTGGGAATAAGTTGTACAGGATACCGGAGGTGGCACCGCCTACTACCATCTCTTTGGTTACTGCAAAACAATGCAGTAAGCTCATTTCCAAAATCGGAAAATTTGTTTTCCTGATGATACGCCCTCAAGGAAATAAGAAGACGATGACCACGACCTCCAGACAAGGCCCCTCCGCATGACAAATACAGATGGACAAGGTCGTGGAGGAGTACAAGGAAATCTTCACCTCCCCCGTAGGGGTTCCTCTGCCTTTCAGGTCAAGCACCCTATCGATCTAACCCCAGGTGCACCACTGCCCAATGGACCAATATATGATTCTTCGTTATGGAGAATAATGAAATCAAGAGGCAGATTCAGGAGCTGATGTTGAAATGTTACATCCATCCGAGTTCATTGCCTTGTGGGAGCCCAATCATGTTGGTACAGAAGAAGGATGGGACTTGGAGACTTTGTATTGACTATCTGGCGCTGAACAAGATCACTGTCCGTAATAGGTACCCGATCCCATGGATTGATGGCCTCTTGGACCAATTGAAGGGGGAAAAATATTTCAGCAATATCGATTTGAAGTCAGGATGTGACTAGGTACCAATCGAACCCTCCAATGTGTGGAAGACTACCTTCAAAGCCAAGGAGGGCATTTTTGAATGGTTGGTTATGCCTTTCGGATTGACGAATGCTCCTGCAACCTTCATGAGGCTAATGAATGACATCTTGTGGCCATTCACCAACTCATTTGTAGTGGTATACTTGGATAACATCCTGATTTTAAGCCAGAGTTGGGGAAAGCACCTCCACCACATCCAATAAGTTCTCCAAACACTGCGGCAACACAAGTTATGTGCCAATTTGGAGAAATGCACTTTTTGCATGACCCAGGCTCAGTATCTAGGATACGTTATTGATAAACAGGGGGTGCATGTGGATCCAGCCAAGATCCAAGTCATTTGGGATTGACCATCTCCAACCACTCTGATAGAGCTCCACAACTTTCTAGGTCTTGCCAACTTCTACCACAGGTTTGTGTTGGGATTTTCTCATATTACTTGGCCCTTGAGTCAAGTCACCAAGAGAGGAGCAAAAGAAAATTTCTTTTGGTCTGAATATCAATAGGAGGCATTCATAGAGTTGAAAGATCGCCTCTGCTCGGCACCAGTGCTCGCATTACTAGACTTGAAACAACCATTTGAGGTCAAGATAGATGCCTCTAACTACGCTATTGGGGCATTCCTTACTCAACACAGGCATCCAGTGGCATATCACAGTAAGACACTTTTAGACACAGTTCAGAAGTATCTCACTTATGAAAAAGAGATGTAGTCCATTGTGCAGGCCTGCCGACAATGGAAGCATTACATTTTGGGGGAGGAAATGGACATCCAAACAGACCACAAACCCCTGCAGTTCATATAGACCCAAGGGAAATTACAGAATGATCGCCATTAGAAGTGGTCCACATACTTGCAACAGTTCCATTTGAATATCAAGTATAAGAAGGGAAACACCAATAATGCTGCAGATCGCCTCAGTCGACCACCAATCACGGTGTTAACCACCATGCTCAACTCTTGTGGGCACAAGACTTCTGATTAGCCACTTCTCTACAAAAGCAACTAGAATTTGGCCACACATACCAGACACTATTGGAGGGTCAGCATTTTCCAGATTTTCACCTCCAGCATGCCCTGTTATGCCACCTGGGTCACCTTTGTGTTCCTTCAAGAAAGCGTGCTAAGATGATTTGGGAAGCACACTATAGTCGAGCTGTTGGGCATTTCGGGGTCGAGAAAATGGTGGTAGTAATGCAGAAGTATTTCTATTGGCCAAATCTTCGACAGGATGTCAGGAAGTAAATCAGATTAGTATTTCTATTTCTATGCACTGCCTGCGCCCATACCAAACCCACCATCAAGAAGCAAGGCCTCTATACCCTGCTGCCTACCCCTAGTCGACCTTGGGAATCCATATCCGCGGATTACATGTCAAGCCTTCCTTCCACTAAGCATGGAAATTACTGTGTTTTTGTGGTTGTCGATAGGTTCTTGAAGATCACCATTATGGCGGCCTGTAAGAAGAATATCACAGCCGAAGCCACTGCTAAACTCTTCTTTGAACGAGTGTGGGTACACTTTGGGATCCCATAGTCTATAATCTCAGATCGGGACAGCAGGTTCCTCGGTACATTTTGGTCCAGTATCTGGTCGATGCTAGACACCAAACTCACTAAGTCCACAACCTTCCATCCTCAAACTGATGGCCAGATAGAGGTTGTCAACAGGATGATCGTACACATTCTGCACATGTACAACTCAAAGCCTCCATGCAAATGGGACGAGAGCCTCCCCTGTGTTCAACATAGTGAAAACCGGACTCTCCATAGCTCGATTGGCCACAACCCTTTTTCAGGTGGGCTTGGGATTCCAACCATTATGTCCCATTGATGTGAACATGTCATTTGCAGCTACTCACACAGATTCGGCTCATGTTCAGTTTGAAATAGATAAGGCAAACAACTTCACTGAGCACATCCAACATATTCGCCAGTAGGTCCATGAAATTCTGGAGAAATCAAATGCCAAGTACAAGCAGTGACATGATCAACATCTGGTGCCACACAAGTTTCAGGTGAGCGACAAAGTCTAGTTGCATTTGCAAAAGGAACGCCTTACCAGAGCCTATCGGAAACTCAGACCACTCCGATATGGTCCTTACACCATTACCAAGGCTATGGGAGACAATGCATTTGAGCTTAGTATTCCCCCATTCCTTGGCCTGCACCCAGTGTTCAATGTGGATCGCCTTCGGCCATACTTTCTACCATTACTAGACACATTTTACATTGTAGAATAGCTCACACCCACAGAGTCAAATCCATATTGCATGGAATAAGATGCAATTGATCGGATCATGGACACACAAATCAAGCACACTTGCCTGCATAATATCCAACTGTATCGAGTTATTAAAGCATGCCAAATCCTTCACCAGGACAAGTGGCTCACCAGGGACCAAGTTCAGCAGAAGTTTCCTCATCTCATGGAGGAAATCAACGCAATGGGGACCATTGCTTCCTAAGGGGGTAGGAATGATCTAGGTGGATATTGGTGGCCACCCTCCAATTCCACTTGGACCCCCACCATTTCTTCTTTCAGTTTTTTAGTTTCCTTAATTGTAGCACAATTTACTATTTTTAGCAGTTTTTCGGGTCCTAAACTTCCAGAGCTGTTATTAGGCCCTAAACGACATTTTTTTGGAAATCTACTGGCAATGTATTTTATGTAAAATCATCTTTTCTGTCATAGTCCTCGGAGAGATCTTTCCAATGGGCTATCATGTGCGTCAAATGGAGATAATATGACCAAGTCACGACCCCAGGAAGTTGGCTGTCCAACTCACCCCAACAGGGCCCATAAACTCTTCGTGTTACATCTCCTCGGGTTAAGGTTTTAGTTGTTTAGGGTTTTCTGTTATTTTTCAATAATAAAAAGGCCCTTGAGCCTCATTGTAGTTCAGTTCAGAGACATGTAGCCACCACATCTCTTCTCAAAGATAAGCTACCATCGCCCTAGCTGGTGTATTACTGTTTCTGTTTGTAAGCATATTTTAGTATTTTATAGTAATGAAATGAAGTATTATTTCCACTGCATCTCTGTGTTTATGGTTATCTCTATAATTTGTTGCATTCCTATTTAAATTCGAATCACATAACCTACAGGGGAATCTAATATTTCTCTTCTTCTTACTATCATTAACTGAAGGCATAACATCGACATGATCTCCAGAGGTCAACGAGGATGGTCAATTCAAGTCTTGAGACCATACCTCTAAGACTCTGGGGATGCCAAGATAGTCTCGAAGGAGATGGTCACCCTTACACAACCTGCAAGGGAATTTTACCTTCCATGGAGGATCAGAAGGTTTGTTGATAGGAAGTGCATTTAGAGCAATAGCTGCACGGTTGGCCTCTTGCTTATCTGACTTCTTCTTCTTCGTCCTCTTCTTCTTCTTCTTAGCCTCCCGGTTATAGGATTTGAAACTTTCACTAAGTGAAGTAGAAGAGGAGGGTGAAGAAATGGGGGAAGAAAGCGAGGGGTCAACCTTAGAATCATCATGACATGATTCAAATGAGGGAGACGTTTGGACAGGAGTCAGGACACTCGGGACCACCAAGGTTGAAAACAACTAGACAGGTAGACCAATGGTTAACCCAAGAAGGGACAATGTTGCCATATAAGGAGCACCAACATTTTCAAAAGAAGGAAAAGGACCAAGATTCCCATTTGAGGGGAACACTTGACTAGTAGACTCTAGGAATGTTTCCATTGGAATTACATGATTAAGAAAATATAGTATACAAAATTAATATAATATATAAAATGGTTTTTAATAGCTATCTCACTTTCATTTTGATTGGATTTATTGGTTAGGAGAATTTAAATATAGTGTATAATTTTTTTGTAGTGAAGTTTTATTTTCAAGGGCTAGACAATTATACATGCCAAAAGCGAGATGAAATAAGTAAAAGTCTTGTAGACGACATCTCTCACTTTCATTCTGATCGGATTTATTAGTTAGATTAGTTAGGAGAATCTGAATATAGTGTATAATTTTTTTGTACTAAATTTTTATTTTCCAGGGTTAGACAACCATACATGCCAAAAAAAGGACAAAATAAATAGTCCTATGGACGACATATCAAGGTGGTTGCTGAGGAGGACTCATAGGTGGAGCTACCATTGGGCCATGTCACTCGTGCATATGGAAATCCACGTGTTCCATTCTTGCCTCAAGTTCATGCAAGAATGGTTGGTGCGCATATTGGCCAGTTGCTCCAAAATCTTTGTTTGACAATATTCATATAAGCCACTAACTGAGAGGATCGTTGTTCATAATGAGGGATTTTGAGAGCTATTATGAGAGCTATGTTACAATCTTTGCTATGCTCAACCTAATGTTTTAGGTGAACCCTTCACCCATCTTCAAGAGCTTGAAGCTTACTGATGATGAGAAGAGTGTTGGACATCTATAAATAGAGGATGATGATGAAATATAGCAGTTACAGGAAGAAAATAATAACAAATAAGAAGACATTTGATTAAAATAAAACAATTAATTAGATAAATAAAAATTAAATATAATTGAATTAGTTAAATAAATCAATTTAAGGGAGAATGCAAAAATATTTAGAGTTAGAAATTAAAAGAATTTTAAAATATAAAAGAAAATTGGTCAAAAAATAAATTAAATGAAGTTTTTTTTTTTTTTTTTTTAAATAGGAATAATAGAGTATAATAATTATTGAAAATATAATATCAGTCAAATAATAATAGTGAGTATAATCATATTGGTAAACTTAAATTAAAAAGAAATAAAAGAATTGATTTTAAGATTGGAGAAAATTAGATTAATGAATAATTTATAATAAGTGAAAAGAATTATTATGACTAATTATATTTAAAGGATAACAAAATATTAATCAAAGAATATTAAAGAAAAAATTTGGGCAAAAGGAATAATGAATAATTGAAAATATGATGGATTATAATAATGATTGAAAATGTAGTGGTAAAATTAGATTAATAAAAGAGTTAAAATAATAGTTTTTTTTTTTAATTTTCTTTTTTGCTCTTTTTCTTCTTTTTCTTTTTATTAACTACTAAGAAAAGGAAATTAATAAAATAAAAGCTCTTAGGCTGGAACAACAAACAAGCATAAAACAATCTCAGGAATTCTCTAAACTCCTAGACAAAAAAGAGACCTCCCACAGTGGATCGAACTCCATCTCCCACTCTAAAATCAATATTGCACAAATAGCCTCCTTAAAATCTCTCATCAATCACAACATTTCTCTCAATGAAAACATTCAGTCTTAAAAAAACTCCCCCACTCATACCAGATTACATAACAGGTCCCTTTCCTCCACTCAGCACACAACCCCAACCTACTATCCATCATAAAATCTTCCCCCACAGCCCACAACCCATCCCCCACGCATCTTACTCAACATGCAACACCTACACAGTCATCCACACCGTGGCTCCAACAACCAAACATTACACAGGATACATACCTACTCCAACCCACGCATTTACTACAACCTATGATATCCAACAAGATCCCCTCTCCCAAGCAACTCTAGCCTACAAATCTACCGCAGCCAACAATATCTGATAATAGGATCCCCTCTCCCAAGCAATTAACTGAAAAATCAACAATGCTCACTTCATGCAGCCCATCCCCCATGCTTCCAACATTGAAATCAAATGCAACCACTCTCTAGAAACTAGCCACTGACAAACCGCTCCTTGTTGCTACACCTCTAAACAACCAACTCACTGCCCATGGCATCATGCCCACTCTCCACACACAGTTAGATATCCCGCCCCATCCCAAATAGACCAACCTACCCTTCACTCATCCACTCCATCCCAAGCTACCCATTCTAATCCCCTCACCCACACAGTTAGACAACTAATCACAATTAAATAAGAATAGGATCCCCTCTCAAGCAACTGCGCTGACATCACGCAACCCATACCCCACACATCCAACTATGGACATACCGCTCGACCAACTCACTACTACGCTTGTCATTAAGCAGCCCGCCACATCTACGCCCACTCTCCACACGCAATTAGACATTCCACCCCATCCCAAACAACCCAACTTGCCTTCCACTCAATCCTCCAAATATGCGCTCTAGCCCAATCTACCCGATCAAATCTCCTCACCCATGCAGTCATGCAACCAACTCTCATGATTAAATGATAATAGGATCCCCTCTCCCAAGAAAATAACTAAACATTTAACTACGCTCACATCACCAGCCCATCCCACATGCATCCAACATTGCTATCAAATGCAACTGCTCCCCAACAACTAGCCATGGGCATACTGCTCCACGCTGCTACATCTCTCAACAACCAGCTCACTGCTACATCAGTCATCGAACAACCCACCACATCTGCGCCGACTCTCCACACGAAATTAGATAGCCTGCCCCATCCAAAACAACCTAACATGCCTTCTGCTCAATCATCCAAATCCATGCTCACATGCAATTAGATAGCCTGCCCCATCCAAAACAACCCAACATGCCTTCTGCTCAATCCTCCAAATCCACGCCCCAACCTAAGCTACCCAGTCTAATCTCCTTATCCACCCAACCAGACAAACAAATCTCACAATTAAATGATCCAATAAACCCTAATGACAATTCCATAAAAAACAACACTTATGATTCTACACCTGGGAGCAAAAACACGATTAACACAACCGCTTCAAGGGAACCGATTAATACTAAACTTACATCACACACCGATAATAATAATAAGAATAACAATGAAAATCTAGTCATAAATCTATCTAACCTCCAACTAGATGAACACATCCTCAACTTATTAAGGAAAGGCTTAAAATTTCTCTATCGCCCCTTGCATGATCCTTGTTGAAGATATTCTATGCAACATTGAATATGACATTAAAAACCTACTTGATACTTCCAAAGAACAAATAAGACAAGATTTCTCTATCACTCTTAGGAAATCGAGACCCCCCAAGAGCAACATCAGCAAACATGAATATCTATCTCTCAAAACCTTGAACTCTAACCCTGATGTCATAGTGTTGAATGCAGACAAAGGAGGAGCCACTGTTATCATGAACAAAACTAACTACAAACCAAAAATGCTAGACCATCTAAACAATAGTGGCTACCATAGAAAACTCAATAGAAACCCATTAAACAAGATCTCCAAAAAATTTTGCAACTTAATCAAAATAAGTAATATACAAGACCACAAAAATCTAATAGTGAACAATCCATACACACCTAGAATCTATGGAGCTTTGAAGATTCACAAGGAAGGAATCCCTCTTAGACCAATAGTAAACACCATTAATGGACCCACAACACCTAGCAAAACACCTAGCCAAAAAACTAAAACCTCTAGTGGGAAACACAGACTCCTTTGTCAAAGACTCGACCCAATTCATTAAGGAAATTAAGAACATCAAACTTGACCAAAATGACATTTTGGTTAGTTTTGATGTCACCTCGCTATACACCAATATCCCTATCAATGATGCCATGGAAGTCATCTCTAAACTAACAAACCCTGACACATCAAAGCTCATAGAAATTTGCCTAAGATCCACCCTTTCCAGCTTCATGGAAGATGTCTATGAACAAACATGCGGAGTCGCCATGGGATCGCCCTTGTCCCCCATTATTGCCAACTTATTCATGGAAGACTTTGAAAACAAAGCCCTCATAACCTCACCCCTAAAACCTAAACTGTGGAAAAGATATGTAGATGACACATTTATCATATGGCCTCATGGAAGAGAAACCCTAGAAACCTTTAAACAACACCTAAATACTTTATCCCCTTCCATAAAATTCACTATGGAAGTCGATGTCAACAAGAGCCCCCCCTTCCTTGATATCCTTATCACTAGGGAGGATGATGGCTCCATTTCTCATTAGGTAAATAGAAAAATGACTCACCCTGAACAATACTTACATGCCTCCTCACATCATCACCCAACCCACAAACTAGGAGTCTTGAACACATTAGCAACAAGAGCCCTGAGAATCTCGAACAAAGAACACCTAGAAGAAGAAAAATAACGCCTTATTAAAGTTTTCCTAAAGAACGGATACAACAAACATCAAGCAATCAAAGCCATAAATAAAACAAACACACGACCTAATAAGAATAAAATTTTTGATAATATTATAGGAAAAGTTAACTTACCTTACATATCAGGAACCACGGATAGAATTTCCCGCATCCTAAAAAGGAATAGAATTCTAACCACCTTCAAACCTTTAAATATCATCTGTAACTGCCTCAAGCTGATTAACGACAAACTTGATCCAAAATGTCATAAGGGTGTCTACTTAATTCCTTGCTCATGTGGCAAACCATATGTAGGTGAGACTGGGAGATCATTTAACACAAGAATACAAGAACATGCAGCTGACACTAAACATAATCGATCCAAATCGTCTGCTTTAGTAGAACATTCCAATATAACTAAACACCAAATTTGTATGGAAGATACCTGCATCTTAGCTAGAAGTGAGCATTACTTCATAAGGAAATTCAGAGAAGCAATAGAAATTAGTAAACACCCTAACAACCTCAACAGAGATGATGGATGGACCATAAGTGAAAATTGGAATCCAATCCTATCATCTAATCCTACCCTTCCCTAACCACTATCCTCCTCTAAATTATCCAAAAACAAATAAGTTAATCCTTTAATTATAATCCAACAAGAATAAAAAATAAATAAATAAATAGATTAAAAAATTCACCAATAAATTAATAAATTAACAATAATTATTATTAATTTATTATTGAATCAATAATAAATTAATGAATTAACAATAATTGTATTTATATTCACAATTATCATTATAAATTACAATTCAACAATAAATTATTAAAATGAAAATATTTTAGAATTTAACATTAACAATAATTTAATATTAATTATAGAAAATAAATTCAATAATAAATTAAAAATAACAATCCCTAATACCGGTTGTAAGCATAATAAATAAATAAATAGATTAAAAAATTCACCAATAAATTAATAAATTAACAATAATTATTATTAATTTATTATTGAATCAATAATAAATTAATGAATTAACAATAATTGTATTTATATTCACAATTATCATTATAAATTACAATTCAACAATAAATTATTAAAAGGAAAATATTTTAGAATTTAACATTAACAATAATTTAATATTAATTATAGAAAATAAAGTCAATAATAAATTAATAAATTAACAATTCCTAATATATGTCGGCAATGCATCTCTTACATCTATTTATCAAACTAAAGAATAACACCAGTTTTCTACTAATGTTTCACATCCTAAAGATGAACCACGATTGATGGTTCGAAAAGTCGATCAACAATAACCAAATGCGATGAAACCGTAAGATGATCTACACAATTATGAAGATCGCAGAAACCTAAGAGATAAATTTTAATTAACTAAAAAATTAAAATTAATTAAAATGGGAACAAAAAAGACGTATGGCAGGTGGGATTTAAGAGGGGTTAGAACTTGAAACAAGGGAATGAGGTTTATAGGATAGGAAACGAATCAAGGGTTTCAAGGAGTGGCTTAAATCATATCCATCATCCCGATTAAAGTTGCTACAATGCTTTTACATTTCGAGGGCTTCTGTAATGACTCGGTTGGCAAGGAAGGGCATAGAGGCCATGATTTTGGTTTTATCAAAACTAATAAGATACTCGGTCTTATGGGAGTGCTCAATGATGACAGATTTAGCCGTGCGATTGTGGTAGGTGTCAACCATATGTTCTTTGAGATGAGCTTTAAAGGATCTACCCATTTGTCTTATGTAAGACATTCCACGGGAGCAAGGGATGGCAATTGCGATGACAACTAGATGTGATGACAGTTGTGATGATGCCAGGATGCATGTGTTCTAGTGGAGGATGTGTTATGGTCAGATTAGCTACCTGATAGACACCAACACAAGGGGATCCAACACATGATGTTCTTGTAGGTTTGTGACAAGTTATGGGCATGGAGAAATTCATAGGCGAAGTTATTTGATTGTTGTGATGAAGATGGAAGACTTATCAAAGGAGTTTGATAAGATGGTGTTGTCGACGACGACAACATTTTTAAAGTGAGGGAGGATTTTAGGACCTCGAGTTTGCACCAAGGCCAACGAATTCCCTTGATGACCCATGGACACTTTAAGTGGCCAAAAAACAAGATGGAATCGAGTTGGGGAGATTGCATGATGAGGCATGACTACACAAGGCAGGGCACCCACCCATGCGATGAGGAACGACTTGGTGAAGACTTGGAGTGCAAGGCATGCAACGAGCGCGCCCACACAAATGAAGGTCGCCCGGGTCCACAAGGCAGTGTGCAAAAGTTGGAAGGGCGCACACCCTGGGCTCGTGTGCATAAGGGTGGGGTGTTAGGCGCTGTGCCAAATGCACACAACACAACATAATAAAGGATGTACGAAGGGAGCACACACATAACATAGCAGTTGGCCTCACTTGGAAAGCGCACACACATGGGCATGCCCGTACCAAGGTTGGGTGCCTGAGCATAGCAATGGGCTAAACCTTAGTGTGCAGGACAAGTAAGGAAGTGCGACGGGTGAGAGTTGGCAAGTGAAGGGCCATGCAACAACAAGGAAGCCGTGGAGTGGACAACACAACAATACGATGGGCATGTAGCACAAAGCACATGGTGAGAGAGAACCCAAGCAGAGGTGCACCCACCTGACAAGGGGCGCCCACACAACCTAAAGGCAGGTCGAACTAGGGGGTTGCCGACCTATGAAGGGATTCTTGCACAAGAAAGAATGGTTGAATCAAAAGTGAAAGGGTGTTGGCCCACAAAAAATGAAGGAGATACAATGTGTATATGTATAAGGGATCTCGACAAGTTGGAGAAACCAAGCAAGAAGAAATCACAGAACAGGTCGCAAGGGCAAGCAAGCGATATCACAGGAAAAACCAAGTGCAGATCGCACGACGCAGAGAATGTACAAAGGGGCGCAGGAAGAAGGTGAGGCTTTCTCAACAAGCTTGGACTATTTTAGAAAAACCGAGTGGTTCTATTGGAGTGAAAATTATTGGGGTTTTTGGGCAGGTTGTAGGTGTAGGGTTAAGCTGCATGACTAAGTAAATATGTTGGATGAGTTCCCTAGCACAGGTTGTGATTGTCCCACTATTGTAATATTATACTTCTTGTTATAAACCATATCACAGTTTGATAAAGGAAGTTGGGGAATTCTTGCGAGTTCCCCCTCCCATGAAAAGTGTTACACTTGGCTCTTTATCTTTCAATGCATATTGATGTTTTTATTTCCGTTGCATGTACCCAATGTGATAAATCATAAGCACAAACCACTTGCCAAGAAGGTAGTGCCTCCACATCTTCAATACATGTATAATCGTTGCTAACTGGAGATCATGCATGGGATAGTTCTTCTCGTGCTTGTTTAGTTTATGGGACTCATAACATACCACCTTTTTATCGTGCATAAGGACTCCACCAAGAATTTGTGCATACCACAATTTCCTTTTCCGGATTTGCAATCTATAGTACCGGTGCATTCGTTAGCAACTGCTAAAGCTGCTCAAAGCTAGCCTCACACTCTTCGGTCCATTCGAACTTACCTTTCCTTTGCAATGATTTGATGGTGTAAGAAATCTACGAGAAGTTCCTAGTGAACCTCTTATAGTATCCTGCCAAACCCATGAAAGGTCTCACCTCATCCACACTCTTAGGAGCTACCTACTCCATGATGGCAGTTATCTTCTCTAGATCTACTGGAATGCCCTCCTTGGAGACAACATGTCCCAAATAGTGTACCTTCGCCTGAAAGAAACTACATTTGCTGATATTAGCATACAATTGATTCTCTCTCAACAACCTCAACAATGTTGCTAAGTGCTCAACATGCTCTTCCTCATATTTAGAATATACCAGTATATCATCAATGAACACAATAACAAACTTATCCAAATATGGATGCAACACATTATTCATCAAACACACGAATGTAGCTGGAGAATTCGCTAAGCCAAATGGAATGAAAATAAACTCATAATGCCCATACCAAGTCCTGAACGCAGTGTTGTATATATCCTTCTCTTTGATGCATACTTGATGGTATCAGGATCTCAAGTCAATCTTCGAGAACATTGTTGCTCCCTTCAACTGATCGAACAAGTCATCAATCCTTGACAAAGGGTATATGTTATTGATAGTCACTTTGTTCAACTTCTTGTAATTAATGCATAATCTGAAGGTATGATCTTTCTTCCCCACAAACAAGACCAGTGCACTCCAAGGTGATACACTTGGCCTAATGTATCATTTGTCCAACATTTCAAATGTGCTTCTATAGGCATACCATTTAAGTCAAATGTGCAAACTATTACCCAATGATGAACTCGCTTCTTCGTACATTTAGCCAACTGCAGCAACCGATACTATGCATGCAACTTACTAAAACCACACTTATCCACCAATTCGTGACTAGCATAGCTATAATTAGATCCAAGGTCAACCAAAATAGAAATAACTTGATCACAAAGCTTACCATCCATCTCAATGATAGATGCCTAATGTTCTGCCTACCTATTGTCCACGCCTACATAGATACAAGGAATACTCTAGCCAACATCTCTAACAGTCTATGCCTCCTGTGCACTGTATATCTAGGGTCTACCACCCTGATTCTGCGAACAAACTCCCCTCGATGATATTTGCCAGAAGTCCAACACTCTATGGGCTTCCAACCTCCATTCGTATTCTTCTCTTCAGCTCGATGTCCCTGTCCTCTATCTGATGCATTGAACCTCTTAGGTGGTGAAACATTCTCCTTGTTATCTATACCCTGTGGCCTTTCTCGCTTTTTATCCCATTTTCCTTTATTCTTTACATTATCTCTCCATTCTAGCTTAGTCTCAGTTATGCGCTTTGATTGTTCATAACAATGTTTTAGCTTTCGAATTGCCTCCTCTAATGAGCTAGGTTCATCGAATTTAGTCATGGCTTTGAATGCAACTAATAGCCCATTAATGAATCTCTAAATCTTAGCCTTCTCCTCCTTGAGGTAAGGCACATACCTCAACAGTTCCAAGAAATTACTGGTGTAGTCATCATCTGTCATGGATCCCATTTTTAGTTCATAGAATTATTTTTCCTTGTCATCGAAGTATCTCTCTGACAGATACTTCTTCTTGAATAAATTCTCAATCTCACTCCAAGTTAGATATTCCTCATTTATATCTTTGAAATTCTTCACATCTTCCCACCAGATGCTTGCTTTACCTATAAGACTGAAAGTAGCCACTCTAGCTTTCATGTTCTCTGAGTAGTCATGCAATCTAAAGAATTTATTCATACCAAGAGGCCATGCCTCTGCATCTTGTGATCTCTTTATCTCTCCATCAAAAGTAGGTGGCTTTGCCTTCTTAAATTCATCCAACAAGTATCCGCTATCATTCCTCCTATAAGGATGATATTGATGACGATCATAGTGCCCTATATGAATCAAAACTAGAATCATACCTTTGTTTATCCCTCCTCCTCTCCGGAGTCTCCAACAATATGCCATCTCTATCTATATCATCTCTATCTGATCAACGAACAACATGTGATCTACTACTATATTCCCCATTAATTTTATCTTCCTTCTCATGATTGATCCGTAGTGGTGCTTGTCACTACAAATCTGACAAGCTCTGAAGTATTACTGAGTTCATCTTTGCTAACTTTTCCTGTGACTCTATGATTTTGTCATTATCTTCCTTACAACTCCTTATCTCCTCCTTTAAACTTCTCAATGTAACTTCCAATTCAAAGGGTTTCCCAACACCATACTACTCTTTGGATTCATAGGGAGAGTCTCTATAGTCAACCATCTTGCTATCCATTTGATATTTCTTCCTGCAAGGCATAATATGTCAGATAAACCAAATCACAAAAAACCAACATACCTTAGTATAGCTTGGGGATGATACTTGTCTGCGATATTACGAAATCATAGTGATAGATGTATAACATAATCATAAGAACATATAGACATACGCAAGTAAATGTATCAACTCATAAAAATTACTCTAACTAAGATCTAGTCATCAATGCAAGGCCATATCAACAATGCATGTTATGACCTCATGTATGACAACAACCATTACTCCATTGTACACATTACCACATGCAACAAAAATATGCATAAGTAATTCCAAACCAATTACAAATACGCATAACCACATGTAGTTGAACATAATTGAGCAGTGCTTGTAATCAACCTACAATATTGATGCATGTAATCAAAATATTAAAAAATGTAACCTAACATACAAGGATGTAAGTAGGTTTCATGAAATCAACATGTAAGAGACATATAATCCATACATAGTTAGTCACATACTCATAACCATATCACAACCCTAATATGATATCAAGCAATTGCAATAAGTATATAAGTGTAAGAGACACACGTACAATTGACATGCATGCATGACCAACCCATAACCCATCTAGTCTACGGGGTGAACCATGCTCTGGTGCCATTCTGTAACACCCTCCTCCCACATCTACCCAATCAACCAGCTAATCGGGGTAAACATATGACTAGAGACCACTATGATATGATTCAACCTCCTAAGTCACAGTAAGAAAATGGAACCAACAAAAACAAACCATACATACATCAAACATCATCAACAGAATCCTCAGAAGACAAGTCAACCACGTAGACAGCCTGTCCCTAGGTCCCATTATTGTTTTAGGTCTCTTGGGTCACATTCACTCTCATGCTATGGGCAAGAGTGTGACCAACTATTATCACTCCTCCGGATCTCCAAGGCTGAGGAAGATTCCAGCTGAGGTAACCACAAACCAACCTTTTGACTTGGTAGCTAGCCTACCAGGCCGAAGAGGGTTCTCTCCAAAGAATCACAACCAGGAGGGTTGGATGGATTAGGTTTTTAGGCTAGGTATAAAGTGAAAAGGTTTGTTTTGATTTGATTTGGTGGGTTTATGTTGGATGAGGATATTATGTCAAAGGGGCTAGGTCAGGTAAAATAAGATATGATTGCAGACATTCAAAGGGGCAAGGTAGGAAGGAGGTTTATCACTTAAAAGGTGTTTTGGTGAGATGGTTTAAGTGTAAGAAAATTTGCAACAACGATTCTATATGCGGAATTAAAGAATCTAAAAATGAAACTTTAGATGTCCAAGATTACCTCCAGCCATTGATAATGCTCTTGCTGCAAACCACAGTCCACTTGCTTCTTCACTGAAACAGCACTCCGGCTTCAATCCAAGCAAAAGGAAAAATCACAGAAAATCTGAAGGCACTTCCAAGCTATGCTCTCTCAGCTAGATGGTGTAAACAATTGAAGGGGATTGAGATGCTAGCTTGGGGACCAATCAGATGAATTTATAGCCAAGCTTCCATCAAGGTTCTAATGGCTATGTGTCAGTTGTTCCACAGATCAAGGTAGAGAACTCCAGATCGAGTAATGGACCACTTCAGAAACTCCAACCAGAAAATTAATTAACTGCAATTGATTTCCTTAATTTAAGGAAATTACTGCAGTTGGTTTCCTTAAATTAAGGAAAGACTGCATTTCAGTTCGATAACTGTAGGTAACAGTTGGTAAAAATTAAATAGAGCTTAACATTCTCCCACTTGGTCCATACTTCCAAACTTAATGTCTCAACTTAAAAACCATTGATAATCTGTATTAAGTAATAGATACATGA
>APFE030988058.1:47902-65796 GCA_000404065.3 Pinus taeda
TATTAATTCATAACCCCTGTGGGTAGGTTATGAAATTTTATCCTAATTAATTACATAAATATAATAAAAATTCCTGTGAGATTAAATTTATTATATTTAGTCTAATTAATTACAATTTAATGTCTAAAAAATCTTTATGTGATCTAACCACTCAAAATATATAATTTTAATTAATTAAAGATGCTGTGGCTATTATCTAATTAATTAAAATTATATAGATCACTAGATATTATTCTTTACATAACTGACATAAACAAAAATTTAACTAGTAAAAATAATGTTTATTGAAAGGAGTAAGTCAAATTGACATTTTAAATAAATTCCATATAACGTAAATGACTACCAAGCAATTGTTTAATTTATAAACGAAACCCGGAGATTGACTGAAACAGCATTGATCTACTTTGCACTTGCATAACAAATGCAGTTCGAAGGCTAGCTGGCTTGACTTCAAGCTTCGTCCTTAAGTTTATAAATCAACAAAATATATATATATATATTTAATTACTTTCATCACAATCTTTTACTTTGCCAAAATGGTATGTATTCTTTAAATTTTCCAAATATAAATTCCTTTGGCAAAAAAGGACTGAATTCTTAAGTGATAACAACATGTATATGTAGTATATGAATAACCCACTTTTAACAAATGTATTAAATTACATAACCAACTCCATATATAACATATTCGTTATAAATCAAACCCATATAAAATAATTCATATGGTTATATTACATGGTTAAGAAATTTTTCGTATATTCAGTATTGCTATTTTATACTTCATGCCTTAGTCGAATATATAATCTAGATTGTCACAGAATCCGGTGTAACAAATCATGATTCTTGTACAACTATACTGTGAGTGACAAGTCTAATTACTAAAATGGAATAGGCAATGTTAAGAGTACCCCATCACCCAAGGTTTGCACAAAATGATTAATAATCAGTTGTATGTAGATTCAACCATTTAACACTATTTTCCAAAATAATTTTATTTTGAAAACAATAGCCTGTACTATGAACCTCTGGGCTCGAGGTTGCAATATGAGGACTGCGATGTATATCATTCTCAGTAGATCAAAAGAAACTCGTAACAAAACCACACACATTACAGCAAAGCATTAGTATTCGACAATTGCTTCTTGCCACTATATAAATTATAGCAAGGAAGGGTTATGAAGAGGTTCAGTTCTACAAATAGTTCCCAGACCTCAATATTGTAATAAGCCAACAAGAGGTCCGATGAACATCTACCAAGACCTGTGGAAGGGGTTTCCGAGCTTACTATATGTTGTTTCAATATGGGGAGGACTCAAAGAGGATTCACAGCTTCTACTTAATGGAGATTGCAGTACCAACATTCTCACGAAAGAAGTCTCTTGGCCTTGGACCAAATTACACTATTGAATAGATGATATTTTCTGTGTGAGGAGAAAAAAAAAAATTTCTCTCCCCCGTTTTTAGCCATAAATACTTTGTTGATCAAAACTAATAGCTCCGCACCCCCAAAAGACACTCCAGACAGAGCTAAGAAGGTAATTCACAACGAAAGTCGTGAGGTACTGTTCGCATTTTTTAGGCTTCTTAATAAAAGGAAAGATATCGATACACAGAACACATCAAGGCAGAGATACACAGTAGCTCTGATACCAATGTAAGAAAATTTGCAACAGCGATTCTATATGCGGAATTAAAGAATCTAAAAATGAAACTTTAGATGTCCAGGATTACCTCCAGCCATTGATAATGCTCTTGCTGCAAACCACAACCCACTTGCTTCTTCACTGAAACATCACTCCGGCTTCAATCCAAGCAAAAGGAAAAATCACAAAAAATCTGAAGGCACTTCCAAGCTATGCTCTCTTAGCTAGATGGCGTAAACAACTAAAGGGGATTGAGATGCTAGCTTGGGGACCAATCAGATGAATTTATAGCCAAGCTTCCATCAAGCTTCTAATGGCTATGTGTCAGCTGTTCCACAGATCAAGGTAGAGAATCAGATGGAGTAATGGCCACTTCAGAAGCTACCCAACCAGAAAATTAATTAACTCAGTTGATTTCCTTAATTTAAGGAAATTACTGCAGTTGGTTTCCTTAAATTAAGGAAAGACTGCAGTTCAGTTCCATAACTGTAGGTAACAGTTGGTAAAAATTAAATAAAGCTTAACATTAAGACTAATGAGGAGTTAGGAAGAGCATAGAAGATGTATTCTTCCTAAAAAGTCTGAACTGATACCTAGAGTGTAGGGAGCTCTGATTGACTCCTCCCTAATTACATTGAAACTTATTCATTTGACTTGATGAATTCTATTTACCTAATGTATTTACCCCTAGGTAATAGTAAAAGACCATAATTACATTTACAACATCAATTACATCAGTAAAAATTTAATTTCCAAGGATGAAAATCAAATTTGGAGAAAAACAGTGAAAAATCAGGCAACTAGTCATATGCGTAGCGCCATTGGTCTATGCACAGCGCCTTTGGTCTGTGCGCAGTGCCAATGGTCTATGCACAGTGCCTTTGGTCTGTGCATGACGCCATCTTCCAAGTGGGTTTTGAAGTGGTTATCAATGTCCAAATTGAGCTCAGTATAACTCATTGGAAAGCTTGTCCTGTCTAGTTTCCAGAAATGTACTTTTTTCTAAAAAATGATAATATTTGGTCCTCAAAAAATTCAATCTCCCAAGACTTCTCCTGTGTGCAACACCTAGCTGAAAAAGAGGGTTGAAATGTGATTTTTGAGGTGTTTTGGCCATTTCTCCCTATCAGATTGCCCAATTTTGGTGTGCCAATAGTCAAAATTGCATGTTTACTTCCTTCTGAATCCAATGGTGGTCTTTCTTTTTCATTTGAAGGCCTCTAGAAGGTGCACAAAGCCTAGGGTGTTGCGCATAGGACAACCAAACTATGCAAAAACTATCAAAAAATGCCCAGAAACTTGTAAAAATTGATACATGAACTACTGATGAAGTATGTCAAGCATGGAAAGAGGCCTTAACAAGGATATCAAGTTTTCTCTTCTCCTCTTGCATATTTAGGGTTTCAAGCTTTAACTTCACTTTCTTGAGTTTTGAGCTTGCAATTTGGTTTCTTTGGAAATAATATTTTGCCATCCTCCTCTATATGTCATTGTCCCCCTTTGAGTTGTCTATCCTCCTCTTCCACATAGTCTCTATCTTCCGCCATAGTGTTTGGTTGAGAAACCCTAGGGATAAGGTAGATGGGAATGGGAAGTGGAAATAGGTCTAGGGAATAGGGATATGGCTATAAAAATTTGAGGAGATGAGGGGAGGTATTATGGAGCTGTGGGAGGTAATAGGAGGTGAAAATGTCAAGGGAGTTGGGAATGATAATAAAATTGTAGGTTTATGATAAAGGTTGCCTAGGAGTTTTGGAAACCTAGGTCTTAGGGTTTTATGGAAAAGGGTTTAGAGACTAGGAAATGATAGTGTAGGGGTAGGGATTGGTTTAATAGTGATGTAGGAAGGTGTTTTAGGGTCTATGGGAAAAAAATTTGGGATAGGGATGGATTTAGAGTTTTATCACGTGCCCAAGTGCCAATTTTGCTTAGGAACCAAAACACTAAAAACAAATGTTGTTTAGGAGTGCAAAGAGTGGAAAATTTTTGTGACTTACTTGGTAGAAGAGGAAACAATACTGTGTCGAAGTTTTGGGAGAACTTGGAGGAATTTTGGTGCTCTGAATTAGCAGGTTGGAAATCATGTTCTTATTACATTTGAAAGACATAAAATTAGATAGTGAAAAATAAAAAATATTACATTTAAAATCAAAATTACATGCTAAAACAAGATTTTCTATTTACAGTCATCCCGAGATAGTGAAGAGATGTTATTTGATCACTATGAGACTTGCTGACATTATGCAATGGAAATGGTGTTTTATTGGACCCTGAAAACCCTAGGACCTAATGGTAACCTTGACTAACCAGAATTGATGGTGTCATGAATGATATGATGACATGATGACTTTGACCTCATGACTGATGTACATTCAACAAGGTATGAAAATGTGTCAGCAAGTAATGAAATTTAAGGGAGAGTGATGTTTTTCTACTAGGGCTACCATCAGTGAGTACATTTTTTAATGATGACCTAGTGGAATGACAAAAATTTTAGAATGGGACCCTAATAAGATATGAAAAGAGGATTTTTGATCACTGATGGCAGTATGAAAATACTAAAAGTAACATCAGCCTTATTAGGCATGGCAGCTCCTTGGAGGTGTCACCAACACCGTAGACCAAGTGCCTAACCATGTGCGCAAATACGGTCAAAAAATAACAACCAAAATGAACACTGAAAACTTCAATCCAAACTATCAGATCATCAGAGCCTTAGGGCCTTCTCCTCGGGCTCCAAACCTTGATGAATTTTGTCGTCACTTGCTGAAACAAAATCCACACCCTATTCTATTCTACTTGCTAAAAATGACTGCTAAATCAGGTAAAGGAAAAATGTCAATGAAGCCAATCAAGCAACTGGATACCTGATTGTCCTCTATTTACACTATCTACAAAAAACATGAATATTGGAAACTCAACATACAACTAAAGCTGAAAACTATGATTCAAAACAAGATAACCATCATGATCTGATGACTGTAGCAAACTGGTAAAATGATCTTGAAAAGCATGTGCAAAGTATGGATCTTGATGATCAGCAGAAAGATCATAACATATGTCAAGTTGAATTGTTTCCTCTTCATGAGATAGAGGCAACACATTGGCATGTTCCTCCACTTTTTTCCCTTCTTCCACCATTGCTGATTGGGTGAAATGATCCTTCCAGTGTAAATAATCCAATAGATGGTTAGTTATTGAAATTCTTCTCTCACTTACCTCGAGGAGGAAGAATGACGTATATGTACGCAACTCACAATGAAAAGTAAAACCAAGATTTATTTTGATAAAGAATACAACATTCATCTTCTCCAATGCTTGCAAAAGGCCGTCCAAGGGATCTTGAAAATTATGAAGCATTACCTTTTGTGAATCAATAAAAGGAGAAGAATAAGCATTATTTCCATATGGCTATAGAGAATTAGCAAAAGGATCCTCCATAATATTTTCAACATCACAAGTGTCCATATCTATGGGAACTAGGTAAAACTCCTTTTCATCATCAGACCTTTCATTTTTTGAACCTTGAGGAAGATTTGTATCTACAAGGGGCTTTAAAACAAATTCTTCTTTATCATTTTTCTCGTCTTCATGGTCACTTGGAAACTAGCAAGATTGTACAATAACGTCATCATTCTTAATGGTTGGAATATGGATTTGCAAATTAGTAATATGATTTATTTCTTCTTCAGTCAAAGGAGGAAGTACTCTTTGTTTTCTTTGGACAAAAAATCAGTTGTCTTCTTTCCCTCCTAAAGTTTGACAAGGATGTTGAATATCTTCATTGATTTCAATAAAAGGAATATATAAATTTTCATCAGACTACTAATTCATTTCATGTGATTCCTTTTGATTATCAAGATGAAAAATTACTTCATCTTCAAGCAAAGAGGAAGCTAATGTATATTGACTATAATCTTGTGTATCAAAGTGACTGGCTTCTTTAGACCGTTGTTGAAGGGAAAAATCAGACAAGGCTTCAATGATTTCTTCATCATCCATACATTCGATATCATCAATACTTTCAAGATTTGCAATGAAACCTTCACTATAATCACAACAGATTTGTAAAGAAAGATAAGACTTCACATAATGGTTGGAGAACACATTATGGAAATATTTTAAAGAACATAAGCTTCCTTCTAGTAACCCTTCATACCATACCCTAATTTTATCTTCAAGGGTAGCCATAAACAACTTCACGAGACAGTCCTTAGGAAACTGAACTCTTAGTCTACATACATGTACATGAAACCTTACTAAATTAAAATTCGCATCATCTTCTTGTTTATTTTTAAGTATAGGAAGATTTGTAAACAAGTCAACATGAGGCATAGGATTTGGAAATCCAGGGATTTGAGATCGATCCATAGGTGCATACCTCAGATTTCTTCTTGCAGTACAACTCATCTTGACAACAATGAAGTCACCAAGAAGGTTTACAAACTACTAGTTCTTGAAAAGTGGATTCGCCATGAAGTGTTGATTTTCTATATATTTCAGTCAATGGAGTCTCCAGGTGAATGGTACAACCTTCTTGCACCTGATCATTGTTCACCATCAGCAATTAGATCTAAATCATCATTGTTCACCCAGGGAAAATGAATCTTTCATCCCTGATAGCGGTGCTAGTATGTTATCACTCCTCTGGATCTCCAAGGCTAAGGTAACCACAGACCAACCTTTTGACTTAGTAGCTAGCCCTATGTGGTGAAGTAAAATTACAAGTGCGAAAACAAACGAATTCCTCTAGCTTGATAATGGGTCTAGCCACAATAGATACATTCTATGGAAGATTTCCTTAAGTTAGAATCAATCAAGAGAGCCTACCTCTTGGTTGTCTATCCTTCTTGATGATGTCCTCGCTTGCTCGCTCCAAAAATCTCTCACTTCCTTCTTCAAGCTCTTGTAACAAGTAAACAACAATAGCACACAAACATAATAATAGACAAATTTCAATTCAACCTACTTAACGAGTCAAGAAGCATTAAGACATGGATATGTAATATTACAAAACATGTAAGAAATCAATTGATAGTTGCATGTATTATTATCAAAGAGAGATTACAACCATTCATCTTGACGTCGCAGTCTTCCTCTGACAAGATCAGTTTCCCACACACTTCTTCTAGCATTCCATGATGGCTTCAAACAACAATAGTTTAAATACTCTTCCCTTTAGGCTTCACTCGAAACCAAAACACACTTCTCCCTCACAAAACTAGATGGCTACAACTAGTAATAGCTTGCTTGTCTAATCCAAAATAGTATACTCATAATCGGTCAAAATTGTAACTATGATTGTAACATTCACACACTAGTTTGTGCTTGGGAAGAAGGGAGGTTTATATAGGAAATATGGATGGGAGATGGATCCTCTTATCATGGGAGAAGGAATTATCCCTTGAGGTAGCTCCATCATTATAGGGGAAAGGAGCCCAAACTGTCATCCTCGACCCCATCAAGCTAAACCATTTACCAAACTTCCGTTACGGAGCTTCTAGAGCTGGAAGATTTGGGTCTAATTTAAAAAACTTTCCATAACAGGACTGGCACAACTGGAACATAGCCTTGTCGCTCTGGTCGGCATGAGGAGTAGTGCTAATCTCTACACATCGGCGTGGGGGAGACAAAGGCCATTAGTTTCGGTCTTGTACACTGGGAAAAACAGAAGTTTCAGGGGAAATGGTGTAAAAGGGAATTGATATGTTCATGAAGAGGGACATAATGGGAGTTTCTTCATGAAGGAAAAACATGCGGGGTTCACTGTAGAGGTCCTCCGGGATCAAGGAATGGGGAGTACAGGGACAGTGACAAAATGTTGTGTAACAAATGCCCCCTAAAAAATGAAGGCCGAGTTGGAGTGAGGGATGAAATTCTTTATAAATCAGTGTGGGGAACCGATCTGTCACCAGAAAACCTGCAAGCAAGTACATATACATATACATAAACTGAGATCTCTATCAAATGATACATGAATCATGGCATGGATGCAACCATCCCGAGAATGATCATGTAAATGGATCCAGGTATGGGCACACCCATCTGTCAAAGAGGATCATAATGATATCAAGGTATGATCCCATCCATCCAATAATGAGAAGAATCACATATGATAACTCATGGTCTGGTCGTAACCAACCATCTGAAAGAGACATGCATATCATCATAACCATGTCACGCCACTTCGCAACCTAGACTTGTGTGATCTGAGTCCAGGGTCTTGCGCTCCAACAAGACCCGATTAAAGTACAAATCCTAGCATGCAAATAGATGTGTTGACGTTGAACATGCTAGAAAGTCGCTTGATTACTAGTCAATGATGTAAATTGTTAACGAGTGTGAGAGAAACCACCAATAATGACAATTGTCCTTAAGGTACATCAACACAATTCATGGAATGTGAATATAGGAACTGAAGTCGAACACTTGCGAAAACACTCGATCGAGAACCAATGATGTGGATGTGTCGTTGAGTGTAAATAAGTTTCCATTATGGCATGCAAGCTCTATGGTACTGGAAGGGATTCTCTCGGATAACTTCCCGGATAATGAGTTGAAGTCGACGGAAAGTGACCCTGTCGAAGGAGGGCCATAATGAATCCCACATCACCGACGTGAGACGAGAGGATTCAAAATGATTTTGGAAGATATAGAGAATCAGTGGTAAGTGTAACTGTAGAACGAAAACTCTTGAACATATTGGTGACACAACTAGAAGTTTGGCAGCTTTTGGATCCATAGGATCGGTGGTCATGACAATGTGGCAAAGATCAAATGGAAGGAAAAAATGAACAGTCCAAACCCAGTAGGTTCAAGGATGCAAAGGAGGATGTCCCAACCCGACACGAAGCAAAGAGTGTTGTGTTCAAGAGTGAGCTGCCGACACGACTGATAGATTTCCAATTTTTCTCCAACCATTTCTGGCGAGTACCCCAATTATTTTTTAATCATGAGTTTGAAGGGGATAGCATATGCTTGCACTGTAAGTTCGTCCTTCTGACGAATCTGACCTAGGAAGTTTAACGAGCCCTAGGAAGGGGAAGCTCATGTTCATCATGGTGATGAATCCGATGTCGTTTAATAGTTTAACGAGTCTAATAAAGGTGTAACTCAGTATCTTTTTCATGTTTAGAGAGTTAATGAAAAAGAAACGTAAAAGAAAACTCCATATGGTCCCTTTTCATACAATTGTGTCTCTCGAGCCAGAAAATATAGAAAACAATACTTGAGAGAACCGCTTAACCATTTCAGTCAAGGAGTACCTTTTTTGTAAATAGCGCATCCGAGCCCAAAAAAGGGGTAAACTTATACTGGCCGCACAACGTTTTGCATCCA
This sequence comes from Pinus taeda, assembly GCA_000404065.3. Classification (NCBI taxonomy): domain Eukaryota; kingdom Viridiplantae; phylum Streptophyta; class Pinopsida; order Pinales; family Pinaceae; genus Pinus; species Pinus taeda. The sequence goes on from APFE030988058.1 coordinate 56,884, forward strand.
TTAACGAGTTCAAAATGACAAGGGCTCGGTCATCTTTTCATTTTTAAAGGATCGTAAAAGAGCTAAAAGGGAAAAATACTCGGCAATCTTTTCATATGAGTTTAATGAGTCAAGAAAAGAGCTGAAATGTGACTTATCGTCATCGTCGAACATCCATTACCTATTGTTGCACAAGTAAGGAAAACCGTATTATCGAGTCCTTGAGGTAAAACAGGTCAAAAATATTTACAAAACCTGATATTTTCATGAAAAAATGAATAAAAAGGGGAAAAGTAAATATATTTTTATCATTTACCATTTTACCTTTGCAGTGAAGACTTTTTACCCACTTTTGCCCTAGTTGTTCTAGAGAAAATTGTGGGCGATCCGGGAGGTCAATCGATGAGCCGTCAATTCTAGGTAATGGTCGAATCCCTGAGCTCCATTTTCATGCTATTTATTTATGTTTTTAGCCATTTTTTTGGATTTTTAGGGATGTTTTTGAGAAACAATTTCTCCCTCGGTCGGCGCAATTTCTAGGCATGGGATCACAGTGGCCGAGGGTGATTTGCATGACCACTTGTGGTGATCAGAGCAACTATTTTTAAAACATGCATGCCAGCACTGTGGATAGGGAAGAAACCATTTTTTTGAAGAACTGACTGTTTAAACTTGAATTTTATGTGCCAATGATGGTTATTGACTTAAATTAATGGCTTTTGCAAGAGAGAAATCGCCGAAAATGGTGGATTGGAAGGAAAGAGAACATGAATATGTTGACACCTAGGCACTGAATGATCTAAAATACCTGGAGGATTTGAGGACTTCTGGGCTCCTCAAATTCTTCCTTACACCAGGGATGCGGGCCTAGCCCAAGTTGCTTCGATACTTGATAAGCCTTTGGGACATTAATTGCGAGATTTTTGTTATTGGGGACCAGGAGCTGGAGTTGACAACTTCAGATATCTACTTCATCACTAGACCGTCTCACAGAGGTGAGCTAGTGAACTTGTATGGGTCACGTCCGGTTAGAGCAAGAATATCTTCCTTGCTTCCCGAACACTGCCCTAAGGCCCTGAAATCCAAAAGTGGGAAGATAGAGATTTCTAGTGTGTAGGATTTGATAGTGAGGGTGCTCTTGTTGAATATCAATAGAGTAGTGGGGTCTTAGGTGGAACATGAGACTAACAAGTCGAAGTTCTTTTATTCTATTGAGTGCACATCTCCTACGATCTTCAACTGGGAAGAGGCCATGAAGATGAACATCAAGCGCCAGGTGTCCAAGGCTAAGGCGGGGAATCTGAAGCAATTTGGCTTCAGATTAATGCTTGTGACCTTTTTCCTAGAACAAGTGCCATTGTTCTAGTATCAGTTGACTGAGGTCGATCCTCCTATGCCACGCGATCCGTGGATGGCTCGCTAGAGTCATTTGATGCCCAAGATCACTGGGGGTCAGCATATGTCATACCGACGTACATTCTTCTCATGGATACAACGATAGAAGATCATTGCAGAGCACTGGTCGTACAACGACACTGATTTCCATGGAGATTTAGATATGCCCTTACCAGATGGAGAGGACTTCGATGATGAAGGTAAAAAATTATAATTATAATTTTTGAGATTTTTTTATTTGTTTTTGGTATATGCATGCGTACAACATTTCTCTTGTTTATGCAGATATTGGACTAGAGCGGCCAGTTGGGATGTCCCCGATAGCCAGGCACGTACCTTGTGTTGGAAATAATACTGAGAGGGGGGTGATTCAGTATTAGCAAATCAAAAGGTTTTTCATTTCCATAATCAGATTTATATATGTTACTTCAGTGAAGGGAACTTGCGTGTGCACACAACTGTTCTTAAGGAAACCAACATATATCCAGTGAACTTATGATTCAATTAATTCATCATATGTCGATCTTTAATCTATGCATCAGTACTTTATTAAAGATTAAATAGTAACCATGTGCATTTAATAGCAGAATGAACCATCACACATACGCAAAACACATGAACACTAAGATTTAAGGTGGAAACCCAATGTGGGTGAAAACCACCTGCTGTTGTCGTCTCTATCTTCTTTTAATAATAAGAAAATATGTTTACAACATTGTACTGCTATATACTCATACTAGTACGCAGGCTTCTACCTGCAAAAGGTTACAACCTTCTCTCATTCGCCAGCTTCTACTGGAAGGGAGCTACAACCCCCTAGCTCTTGTACTAGCTGATATGTTTACTAGTACATAGGCACCGACCTATAGAAGGCTACGACCTTATTTATTCCTCTAGGGACTACGTTTCATGAATTTTTAGACTAGATAATCTTGGAACACAACACCACAATCTGAAGGCCACGTTTCATCCAATTTTCATATTGGACCCATCAACAACATTGAAACTCAGAAAGTCATAACTGCAATACAACCATAAAATACATCTGCATTAACCAATCACTAAAACCCAATTATCACTTTTTGAATCAACCACAACTGAATTAATCAACCAGTTGACAACCCATCATCATTGAAGCAAATCACAATCAATCAATTTGATCATTCAGAACAATGTCACTAGAATACAGTCACCAGAACACAAAGCAGAACCCAAAAATTTGCAACAACAAACAGAGACAACTGAAACTTTAAACATCATACTTCATAAGGTATATGCTACTTCCATGTGTCAAACCAGCGTGCATATGCACTTTTACAAAAGGGAACCAACGTACAGATCTGCAAATTCAAATTTATGATGTATACGCTACTTTGATATGCTGAACCAACATGTATACGCTCTTTTACTAAAGCAAACCTATGTACAAATTTGTAAATGCTAACTTAAAACATCACAACTATTCTAGAGTTTAGTCATACCGAGATCATCGCATTTACAGAATAAAATATGCGTCAGCATTCATATCTAGACCGTTGAAGATCAAACCACATAATGATAATATTCTTAAGCCTTTATGATCCCGGTCCATCAACCTTTATCGGCCATATAGGTGAATCCTTAGATTAGATCTAGCGAACCATCAAAAACTCATTAACCTACATATATGATCCAACACTTCATAATATATTCAAATCCTTGCACTCCTAGGCCTAATGATCTTCTCCTCCTTATATAGTTTTAGGCATTTCTCAATACCATAGACCAAAACTACTTAGGACCAATACCTTGGACCAAATCCCAAGGGGCAATACCTCGAACCAATTACCTTGAGTCAAATACCTTTGACCAAATACTTTGTTTTTCCAAGATATATGAAATTTTCCTTATATGAAAGTGCGTGTGTACGTATACACTCCTTTTGTTCAATAAACCTACATGTATACACAGCTTGGACAAAGTGAACCTGCTTATACCTCTCTTAATTCATTGTTTGTAGTTTGATCTGTAATTCTTTGTTGTTAACTTGCTACACTGTGAACTGTTATTTGAGAGAGTTGCCATTGTACATTACTTTTGAATTGATTCCTTTGAACTGCCCTGCATTTTGCCACATCTGTAAACACAACTACCATGCATTCTGTCACATCTGATATCTCTTTTGTAGATTCATCTAGTTACCATATACAAGTGAGTTGTTCTGCTACAAGTGGGTTGCCATCAAGTACAATACATGCATCATAATGCCAACACCTTGCCCTATCGATGTTGTCACCCCTTATCAGGAAGGGAATGAGATAGGAGACATGCCCCATCGGTACCAGAGGCATATAGTGGGAGTCTCAGATCGGATCCACCAACTGCTGAGTCATGTAGCACGAGATGTATCATGCTACCATGACCACTATGCTGAGTAGTTCCTAGGTCTAGCACTTACATATTTTTTGAGGCCTGCGTGCCACGGACGTACGAGGCCTGTGAGCCGTTGAAGTTATTATAGACACACATATTATTTTTTGGGGTTTTGATGTATCAAACATTCTCACCATGTCTATATGTATATGTATATGTATATGTATATGTATATACATATACATATACATATACATATACATACATATAGTGTATATATTATATATATTATATCTATATATATATATATATATATATATTATATATATACAATAATATATATATATATATATATATTATATATATTATATATATTAAATATATATATAGAATATATATATATTATATATATATATATATATAATATATATATATATATATATATGTTGTATTTTCCTGTCTATTATGGTACAAATGGTTTGTCTTATCTTTTACATGTTTCGTAAATGTCTATCCAACACGTAATTAGCTAATGCATCTGTCAACGTATTCATGCCTCTAGGAATATGAGGATATGTAATATAATAAAAACACCTTTCCAATAGATGGATACGGGGATAGGTTCATAATATTTGAGGGTTCCTGACGGAATATTTCCCGTTGAGTTGAAGGACGACAAGCTGTGAATCCAAGTTGACAACCAATTCCCTGATGCCCATAGATATGGCTTCTGAGAGAAGTTCGATGACTGCACTGTGTTCAACAATGTCGTTGGTTGTACAACCTAGGTAGATACCTTGAAGGTCAATCAACTCATCGTTAGGGTCATAGATAGCCCATGCCTCGGATGATAGGTTCTGGGTACTACAGCAAGCACCATTGGTGAAACCAATGGGAGGAGTTGCAAACATCTGCAAAGCAAGAAAAGCATAGTAAACAGGAAATCTGTTTGAAGACTATCACACAAAGCCACGTTGTACAAAAAAGAATCACACACTAATGTACATAAGTAACCATGCAAGATGACCTAAGCATGGTACTTTTTGAGGTAGGTGTCCATGTTGGGACTTGGGTAATCAATCAACATAGAATGCCACTTCAATTTTACCATTGTCATGATGAGTAAGCATCGACTCGACCAAATAATGAGGTAGAACTCATATAAGGCTTTTCCCCCATGCCCCTTGGGCGAGGGAGGTTTATGAGTCAGAGGACAATCGTGAAAACTCGAGGAGGGTGAAAAATCTTGAATCTATGAAGGGATAAAGGTGCCCTTAGTTGAAATATATGGATCATGTCAAGACGAACTGACACATCAATAATCAATGGAGAAGAGGACTCTTTGAAAAAAGTAGACATGATTGCCGAGCAAGGTAGAGTCATGATGAGTATCGATCCATGGTGGTTCCTTGAGAGACATGATTTCCATGATACCTTCATCAGCGAGGAAGGTCTCGGCTAAGGGATTAGATGATTCCAAATTGCCAAGCCAGGGGTATTAAGAGTACATATCGAGAGAGGTCTTCGACATATGAGATCCAGAGGATGTGAAGTTTGAAGCCGAAACAATTTCCATGTAATTGACTTCGGCGGGACTAAGCAGCATAACCTCGCCCCAAGTATTAACAAGATTTTGTGTAGGTATGACCCAGGGATCAGATTTTCTGAGATCATGTTGACAGAGGCAACATAGGAGGTGGGAGTGGAAAAATTCCCATTAAGGCAGAATCTTTGAAGAGACCCGCCCCCACATGCTCATACGGAGCACCAGAGTGCTTGATGTATGGAACATTGCCATCCGCAGAGGAAGAGGCAAAGAAAGATAGCTAATCAACTGTGACAATCTTCCCTTAATGGGGAAAATGGATTACGCGAAACAAAGAGGAAGCCACAGCATGCATGGCATGAGCCCAACTTCAGCTGAGTAGAAGATTATAATTGAGATTGGCGTCAACAATATCTACTTTGAATTTCACTATCTTACCTTCCAGGGTGATGGCAAGTTTAGATAAGACACCGAAGGGTCGCAAATCGTGCCCATCAAAAGCTTTCAAAGTGTTCAGAGACTGGTTCAGTGTAGGGGAACCAATAGCCTTCCAATATGCAGTTGACATGATGCAGGTGGAATCACCTTCATCGATGACAGTGCGGTGGATGGTCTTCTCATTAATGATTACCTGAATAAGAAAGGTAATCTGATGAGGGAGTCATGGAACATGGTTATCCAGATTGAAACATATCTAATTAGAATCGGTGGGATCGATGCCCTTGATAGCTGATAGCAAAGATTTCTGGTACGATGGGAAGCTTTGGAGTACCTTGAGAGCCAACATGGTTGATGGTGCCTGAGCGAAATCCTCAACAATATTGTAGTGCTGAGCGGCTCGGGTGTTGGGATTATATGAGGATTTCCACAGCACACCTCGAGAGGTTGGCCATGTAGCAGAATCAAGGTTAGGGTGCTCGATTTACAGAGGGTCAGAACTCAAGGTAGAAGAAGAAGGTGCATCTTCTTTTTCTTTCCCAACTGCTGGAGCTGGAGTTTGATAATATTTTGACTGGGTGGCCACATTAATGGGCATGCTCACCATGAACACTTGAGATCCAGAGGAAAAAGATCAGGGTTGGTCTACCATTTGGGTCTGCCGAGACAAAAATGGCTCTTTAAGGATAAAAGGGGTCCCTTTGAGTGGGCGACTAACTTCAGATCTTTGAGGAAAATCCTTAGTGTAGTGATCCTCAACACAAATGAGGCAGGGATACTTAGGTTTCCATTGCGAAGATTCTCTAATAGATGATTTGGGAGGACCCTGTTTCGGGGCATCGGCTTTAGCTTTGCTTTTTCCTTTCTTTTTTCCTTTCGAGTATTTTTCTGCTGCAGTATACTGAACAACATGGACCTCTGAGATTTTACCAGGGCCAGGCAGATTCTAAGACAAACTATTAGGAGCAGAATTCAAGACTGACTTTTGTTTGGAAGAATTTTTAGCAGGGGTCTAGGATACTAAACCAATAACTCCATCAACGGGAGGAACAACTAGTGACTTTGATGCTACGGGATCGAATGATGGTTATGGAGCATTGGGCAAAAACTCGTATAAAGGGCTAGACTCAGAGTAAACCAGATCCAAATACTAGGCATGAGTGATGGCTTTCTCTTCAGTGACGCATCCACCCATAGCTATATCACGGGCAATTGGGGCTATGGATGATTTGGTAAACCATTCAATGAGCAATTGATCAGTTATCTCGAATTTGATCAAGCGACGTCTGTGTATCCATTCATGGATGTGATCAGAGATGTGCGTCATAGTGTCTTTCTTAAGTGATGTGAGAAAATAGGTGCCAGTTTCATAGTGAATCGATAGCTAAAAATGCATGAGGAAAGCCATGGCTAACGAATTGAAGTCATGTAAAGTACTTTGAGGTAGCTCGATGTACCATTTTGCTGCAGCAGCTGTGAGGGTTCGTTGGAAAGGAAAAAGACGAATGGAATCATCCACGTGCAAGTTTGATGAGCACCAGAGGTGATATGTCATCACATGGGCCTAAGGATCTTCTTTAGCTTTTCCATCAAACTTTGGGCAATCACTTGGTATCTTGAACGACACTGGAGGCCAGTACAATGAATGAAGGATCAGATTATTCATAAGGTGTGATACATCTAGTAACTCAAGCGTAGCCAAGAAAGGAAATTGAGTGTTAAAAGGCATGGGAGGTGGATAAGTGGGGCCATAGGGAGGAGCCCATCCTTGATGGTAAGGATTTTGGCCCCACAGTGGGGGATTTTGGCCATATGGCATCTGAGGTTGCCCCCATTGCAGATTACCTTGACCATAGGGAGGATTCTGGCCTTGAATACCTTGAAAATGTCTAAGTATGAGTTGCTGATAGGCAACACATGCGTAAGAGGCATGCAAAGCATATTGCATCTATTGTTGCACGGCCTGATACAACTGTTGTAAGGATTGACCTTCCAGTTGTTGCAGGTGACCTTTTTGCGGGATAATTTTCCCTTGTTTTTGCGTGGAGAGCACTTGCTGCAACAAAGGTTTCCCTTGTAGTAACAAAGGCTACCCTGGTTGTTGTAAAGGTTGTCCTTATTATTGCAAGGGTACTTGAACACTGTCCAAGAAATTACCAAACTAAATCTGGCTATAGCCAGGCTGGATGTACTGCCCATATTAGAGGGTGTAAGGTTGATTAACTAATCCTTGATAACCATATGGAACATAAGGATTTTGGTATTGGACCTGAGCCCCATAGGGTTGCTGATACCGAACATTGCTTGATCCAGATGGACCAATGTGATTCTGAACCTGTTGGTACTGGACATTGCTTGATCCAGTAGGGTCAATAGGGTTATAAAAAATAGCATAAGAGGGCTTCTTTATACCAAGCATGTGAGATTGTGAGCCACTCACATTAGTGGCACCTAACACCATAGAGACATTCAAGTTCTTCCCCCCAGGTGGTGGCACAATTGGCCACTGACTAATGGGATAGAAGAACTGACAGAGACGATCTTTGAAACTGTCAGTTGTGGAAATGTGGCTTGCACCGGGACTGAAGTAACAGCTGTTACACAAAAATATCATCACCGTGACTATTTGCAGTCAGTATGGGTCTATCATCACTTATATTGTCCTCCTAAGCAAGTCTCAGACCTCAACTCTTCATTTCAAGCTTTGAAAATGAGAGAAAGACATTAAAAATCAATAAAGCTCTGGTTCTGCACTTTCTCTCACTGTTACCTGTGGTCCTGCATCCTTTGTTCATGTTACCTGCGGATCTGCTCGCTCTGTCTGTAAAGGAGTGGGTGCGGACCCCTGTGAAAGTAAAAAAGGCACAAGTTTATTCTAAAAAATCACTTTGGGTTAATTCTAGATGATTCTAGAAGGAATTTTGACGTGGATTGTTTGCTCCAAGGTGGTTCATGCATCCCAAATAGAAGGAGCTAATCCCTTGATGAGAGGAGCTATCCCTTTGAAGGAGGACCTAGTAACTTCCCTCCATTGCACTATAAATTAAAGCATTGGGCTGGTTGCTAGGGAGGTTAGAAGCTAAACATTTTTAAGGGTAAATGCTGATGGAATTGAGACTTCCTAGTTAAGCTTGATAGGAGAGATCACATACCTTTTGGCTTCATTGGGAAGTGAGTGAAACTTGTCAAAGTAGAGGAGACTT
>APFE030988058.1:71056-114237 GCA_000404065.3 Pinus taeda
CAAATGAAAATGCCGAGTTCTTTCTGTCTTTTCCTACTCGTAAATTAAATTGAAAGTCGGCCATATGAGTACATTTTTATCATTTTTTCGAACTCATTAAAACTTATGAAAAAAATGAAAACCATGAGTACATTTTTATCATTTTTTTGAACTCGTTAAAACTTACGAAAAAGTGAAACCTTAGAGTCACCTTTAATCTCTTTTCTGACTCCTAAAATATGAAAAGATTGCTGAGTTTTTCTTTTTAAACTCGTTAAAACGGAACTAAAAAGACGGTCCTCTTACAATCCTTTTCTGACTGTAAAAACATGAAAAGATTGCCGGATTTTTGTCGTTTCAAATTCGATATTAGTCATAAAACGACGTGTCATTGATCGCTTTTTTACTTTTTTGGATCAGAGGCACGAATTACGAAAAGTACTCCTTGGTCGTAAAGATCAAGCAGTTCTCTCAAGTATTATTTTATCTTTTTCGGGCTTGGGAGACACAAATTTACGAAAAAGTTCAACCCTGGAGTCTTCTTAAGTTTTTTCAGACTCTCTAAAATTGAGAAATGTCGAGTTTCTCCTATATTGGACTCGTTAAAATTTAACAGTAAAGGACCTGTTCAATTACAAACAGGAACGGACCACTCCTTCTTTAGGGTTCGAATTTAAACTAAGTTGGACTCATCTGAAGGATGATCTTATAATCAAGAAAATGTTATCCTCCTCAAGCTTGTAAAAAATAAAGAGGTACTTGCCAGAAATGGTGGGGGAAAAGAGAGAAAAATGAGTTTTTTTGTCATACTTTGTAACCACTCTTGAACATGACACTTTCATTCACCTGGGTTGGGAAATCCTTTGCCTAACAGTTGATCAAACCACATTGAAACTCTTCAGCCAGTTTCTGGGTATTAACTTTGGGTTAATTATCACCAAACCATCTGCCTGTCATTATGTGTTCAAGAGGTCAGTGCAAATAAGCCATTCATCTGTAAAATATCTGTCATCCATCTTGACCATCCCTGAGTCAGTCCTTACAACTAAATTTCTTCAAACTTGATCTATGATTTCATGTTGTGGGCTTGCCTATGATAGATCACTTTTTATCGACTTCAGCTCTTTATCTAGAAAGATGATCTAGAAACCGTGAGTACCTTGGGATCTGCATGCCTCAATGGCAGGTTTATCGCCTTCGACGATAGGTTGCATCATTGACCTTCGATCAAAGGATTCCGTGACATGTTCGTCATCAACACATCTATTCACATCTCATGGATTGTACTGAGTACTTTGAGAGCCATTGACATTATTAATTCAAATCAAAGAAGAACTTTACAACTTGTGCCTTGATGTTGTACAATCTCCTCCCAAGGTCCGACAAGAAGTCTCCTCTACTTTGACAAGTTTCACTCACTTCCCAATGAAGCCAAAAGGTATGGGATCTCTCCTCTCAAGCTTAAATAGGAAGTCTCAATTCCATCAACATTTACCCTTGAAAATGTTCAACTTCTAACCTCCCTAGCAACCAGCCCAATGCCTTAATTTATAGTGCAATGGAGGGAAGATCTCACTGTACCTGGAGCAGATGTTGAATAGACTCACTTGGATCTTCTAGGGGGTTCTCATCACTCGAGACAGTTTAGTAGAGAAACTTGTGCCAGTCTATTCGTTAAGCAGGTTGTCAGGGTAACTGTTCCAACCACCATTTCTGTATTGAGTTCTGCGACATTGGATTTCATCACCAACTAGTGTTTTCGGTACGGAAAGTTACTGTTTGTGTGTGGTTTGACTCCTAGATTTGATAGCGCGTGTTAATTTGTTTGTTTTTTTACTTTTGGAGATCATAGGTGTGATTTGTGAATTTTAATTGTTAGGTGTGAATTGTGAATTGTTAATTTTAGTTTTAAATTGTTAATAAAATTGTTAAGTACTTAAATTGTTAAATTGATTACCACAACCTATTGGGAAGTCATGTTCATGATGAATAGACCTAACGTAGGCCTAACACCTGACGCCCATATAGGATTATGGTAGAGTGATGAGGCACTAGGTGTGCCTGAAACTAAGTTCCCCAAAGACACATAACGGCTATCAAACTGGCGGGAATACCTTCCGAATAAGGGAAACCCTCGGGAGGGAACTGCAATTGCAATTCTTCTCCCTCAGCAGTGTGTGGAGTAGAAACTCTGGACTCATCCAAAGATGTGACTGGATCATCGCCTTTGGGTTCCATGTTTGAAAACAAATGACAACGAATGGCCAAACATGTACTGGGGATAGTTCCAAAGGAACACACGACTAGTCGTACAGACTGTAAGGACGTTGCAGTGATATCTCAACAACATCAAACAGAGGCTTCGAAGGATATATAACCAGTCCAATCTGACTGTCAGTGGTCAACGAGTTCTCTGGAGTTCGAACGAGATTTTCCGAAGATTTTGGGCCAAGATCACCGGATGACCCTGAATCAAAAGTAGGCAGAAGACGAGATGACAATGGTTGAACACTCAAAACAATTGTGAGTTCAACATTTTAGTCCTCAAGTGACTCTAATAACTCAGGAAATGACTCCTCAGACAATTTTTTAGAGAGAGGAGAGGAAGAGGAATTGGGTGAACCATATTGTTCAACCACGATGACCCTGTCTTAGTCGACAGAACAAATAACTTCAAGGCTTTAAAATTTCCTTTTAAGGGAATTCACGATTTGGGAAAAAAGACTAACATGATTTTCTTGGATCATGGGAAATCAATTATTATGATGCATAAAACACTGATGTTCTTTCATTTTCTAAGAGTCGAGAAAGAAACAAAGATGACTCTATCACTTTCGATTGAAAACGAGCTTGAAAGGACAAGTGATCGAATTATCTTTTAAGTTTAATGAGTCAAAAAGATTGAATGACTACTCTGGATGATCTAGGTAAACATGATTACCAAGCAATCGCGAACTACAAAATACCTCCTCGCAAACCAAGAATTACGAGTAGGCAATCTCCCTAAATGTTGTGTTCGGTGTATCACGTTCGTAATGGGCTGACTCGGCTTCCTAAGGATAAAGGAATGTACCCTAGTGGGGTCTCTCATTATATACTTGATGGTACGGGGAGCAAAAACTTGTACTAGCATTGTCTAATGATGAAACTAACAACATCTGCTAGGTTTAAAGACACAGGAACATGTCTCTAACGTAGACCTTCTAGATATGATCGTTAATGTCAAATGCGCCTGAGGTTAATTGAATTCATTTTAGAGATGATCTTGAGTTAAGTTTATTTTTTTAGGTCTTAGCGATGCTACTTGAAAAAACCTAAAATGTAACTAAATGGGACAAGACCCTTCCAATTCGATGAAATTCCTACACTAGAGAGGGTAGAAACTACTCAATCAAATGCAAAAAATCAAGCAGCTGAACATGAAATGATGTTTCACTACTTCACTTTTTCAAAAAAATAAACTAACGAAAAATGCATTCCAATTCCTAATTTCTTGACAAGCACTTATCCATTAGTCCTTTCAAAATGAAAAAATTCTCTTTCTTTTCCAAATGCTGATGCAATTCTAGTCTTTAAAAAGATGAAAATTTCGTAACGCAATGATGCAACAGGCTAGAACTTCATACTATCTCATGAAACCACCAAACAAGCTTGGCATACAAACTTTCAATGAACTTTTTTTTGAGACAATGAGCTCTTCAAGCAGATGAAAACATGAAAACATAATTTCATTCAGATCAATCAAACACTGGCTTTACCAAACACAAGGCCAACAATGTAATCTATACCAAAAAGAGACGCTGAAGCTAGTAAACGTAACTTTTTCAAACTTGTGTAAAAAACCAAAAAGAAAATGCAAGGAGTAAGAACACCTACAACTAGACTTAGTGAGTCCACAAGTTGCCGAATGGGCGACTAACTAGACACCCTAGTGTCGTTGGCCACTCAATCACTCAATCAATCAAATAGAAAGATGAAAAAACAGCAAGCAAGCAAAACCAAATGAAAAGTAGTTTTCTAATCAGGGAGAAAATAGTACTAAAAGCTCACGGGGTAAAAAACACAAGAGCAGAAGACAATGGCCAAGATTGGGGTCAAGCCCTAATCTTCACTTACAGGCATTGACGCGACTGGCTAACTGACAACAAGCACCAGAGGCTGGTCGACACAACTATTCCTTAGTAATTCGCGTTGGTTGGCACCACTGTCAGCGGGTTAAATGCACTGACCAAGGTAACTAAGGAATAATAAAAATTAAAATCAAAACAGGGACTAGATCTGCTATTATGAATTTTAGACTTAGGCCAGTAAGTAGGAGAAAAGAAACAGAATGAAAGGGAAAACATGAAACTAGAAAATGTCTCATGAAATCCAAAACAAATAAAAAGATGGGATCTCCCCAGCGGAGTCACCAATTTGTGGTGAAGAAACATTATAAGTGTGGAGATGAATGAATTCCTCTAGCTTAATAATGGGTATAGCCATAACAGATACATTCTATGGAATATTTCCTTAGGTTAGATTCAATCAAGAGGGCCTACCTCTTGGTCACTTATCCTACTTGATTATGTCCTCGCTTGCTCACTCCAGCAATCTCTCACTTCCTTCTTCAAGCTCCTATAACAAGTAAACAAAAACAGCACACAAATATAATAATAGAGAAATTGAAATTCAACCTAGTTAACGAGTCAAGAAGCATTAAGACATGGATATGTAATATTACAAAACATGTAGGAAATCAATCGATAGTTGCATATATTAATATCAAAGAGAGATTACAACCATTCATCTTGACGTCGCAGTCTTCCTCTGACAAGACCAGGTTCCCACACACTTCTGCTAGCATTCCATGACGGCATCAAACAACAATAGTTTAAAGACTCTTTCCTTTAGGCTTCACTCCAAACCAAAACACACTTCTCCCTCACACAACTAGATTGCTACAACTAGTAATAGCTTGCTTGTCTAGTCCAAAATAGTATACTCACACTTGGCCAAAACTGTAACTATGATTATAACATTCACACACTAGTTTGTGCTTGGGAAGAAGGGAGGTTTATATAGGAAATATGGATGGGACATGGATCGTCTTTGTTAATCTAGGTTGTCATTGATGTCAATATAACAATGTTTGTGATGGAAAATTATTTGATAATGATTTCCCATTGATTCCCATTGATCATAATGCTCATAGTGATGAAAGTTTGATATATGATGATATGATGAGTTGGAGGACCCAAGTGGATTGAATAGTAGGAGGTCAATTAAACAATTGAATAGCAATTGAACAGAAAATGACGTAGGAGGTCAATTGAACAACAATTGAACAAAAAATGATGCAGGAGGTCAATTGAACAACAATTGAACAAAAAATGACACAGGAGGTCAATTGAACAGCAAATGATGCAGTACATCCAGTAAAGCAATAGGAGCAAGAAGCCAAAGAGGAGAAGCCATCATGAAGCCAAAGATTAAGATGAAGAGTTTATCGAAAGCCATCAAAGAAGTAAGTCATTGGAGCAAGAGAAGTAGGTTATCGCATATGCCCAAGGGTAAGTGTTATCAAAAGAACAAAGAGAAACAATGATAACAGAGCAAGTAAAGAAGAAAACAAAGAGAATAGCTATCAGAAGAGCGGGGGTAGGAGTGTACGTAGTCATCAGAGCAAGTAAAGAATAAAACAAAGAGCACAACTATAGGAAGAGCGGGGGTAGGAGTGTATGTCTGTTTTGATCATAGCTGAAGGCCCGCACTAAATCCTAGCCGTCGATCTCATTTCAACGCTTACATCACAATAAACGAGGGGGTTTAAGGTTGTTGTTAACCCGTGTGCTAGTTGAAGACCCGCAGGCCATAGATTTGATGACCTCGTATATCGAATGGATATCGGATCACAAAATGATCAGACGTTAATCTCAAGAACAGACCCGAACTTTTATAGATCGAGGATTTATAATCCTTATCGGCTCCGTAAAGGCGGTGAAGCTTCGCACAAGTTCCTCGACCGATATCATTATGAACCATTGAATCCAATGCACATTGATCAAACGGTGGAGGATTGGCGATTAAGTTTGTTGATCAGGTGGATCAACAACCATCCAACGGTTGAGAGTTAATCTGGTAAGACTTGGGACTAAATGGCCCGAGAAGTTTACGGACATGAGTTTAATTTTATTTGGGGTCTGACCTTGTGCATTCAAGTGGGAATGGAATTCGTAGGTAGGTTTTGTGTTAAAGCGCTACTTGGTGATTGGTCGGGTATTTGTTTAAAATCCACCAATGTAAACACTTCTGATTTGTATTTATCGCATATCGAAGAGTCTTAGGAATAACTACGATCTTTCATGAAGTTGCAATTGGATTAAAGGTGATGAGGTGGCATGTGGGACCTCCATGTGGGTATGACAACTCTTTGGTCATTAGTGAAACTCGTATAAGAATGATTTAAAATGCTTTAGTTCAGAGGAAGACGAAGAGATAGAGGAAACCAAAGGAATGAAAGACAAAGGAATCTGAAGAAACAAAGGAAGCCAAAGGTCGAGTGAATGAAATATTGAGAAG
Organism: Pinus taeda; assembly: GCA_000404065.3. NCBI lineage: Eukaryota > Viridiplantae > Streptophyta > Pinopsida > Pinales > Pinaceae > Pinus > Pinus taeda. The sequence continues at coordinate 77,597 of APFE030988058.1, forward strand.
TCGAAAGGTTGAGAAGCCAAAGGTCTAGTAGATGATAAAGGTACAAAAGAAGCCGAAGATCAAGTGAGAAAGAAGCTAGGTAGAGGTCTAGCAGGACAGAATAAAGTTGAAGGTATAGAAGGACAGAAGGAAGCCGAAGGTCCAGCAGGACAGAAGGAACCCGAAGGTCCAGCAGAATAGAAAGAAGCCAAAGGTCCAGTAGGATAGAAGGAAGTCGAAGGTCACAACAAGAAGAAGGAAGCCAAAAAGGCTAGCAGAAGACAAAGATCTATTTGACCTCGAACTAACCAAGTAAGATTTCATCAGTCATCAGTTGAAGGGAGTAGTAGACAACACCAGAATTGAAGTATTTATGAGTTTGTTCCTTGGAAAGCTTAGTGTAGTTCATTGTAGACACATTGAAGCTGTGTGAAGACTATTGTAGATCATGATGGCTATTTGAAAATCATCATGAGGTAACTTTGTAGACTCTGTGTGGGCAATATGAAGAGTTGTGAAGACTCCTTCATATGAAGACACGTTGTCATTGATGATGTAGCATGAAGACTATAGTGAAGCTGTAGATTAACAGAATTCAGTGAAGAAGATTTTGGGAGTAGAGAATGTCAAACATATCTAGACAAGATATAGCAATGGGTTGGAGCCTAGAGGGTTGGTGCCCTGAAGGTTGGATCCTCAAACAAACAAGATTGGTGTATTGACAAGATAGGATTGGAGCCCTTGGGGTTGGTGCCTCAGAATTGGAAGGATTGGTGTCCTTGGAGTTGGTGCTCCTAAACACAAGGTTGGTGTCTTGAGAAGATAGGGTTGGTGCCCTAGAGGTTGGAGCTTCACAAAAGACCAAGTTGATGCTTGGCAACGGATTGGAGCCTTATATATATAGTACCTAATTTATTGTAAAGATTACATTAATAAAAGCATTTATTCATATTGTTCATTTTTTGTTCTAAATAAAAATGATTTAACCGGTAAAAATAACAATTGAAAAGGAATACTGATTCATCCCCCCCCCCTGTATTTCCAACAATTGGTATCAGAGCTAGTAACTTCACTCAAAGCCTAACAACTTGAAGGTAGATCATTAGAACACAAATGGTGAAGCCAAGGAAGAAAGTCTCCAATCCTCTTAAAGATGTGTTTCCCTCTACCACTGAAATAGAAGAAAATCAATTTGTGGAGGCTCCATGGTTCAACGGAAACTTTGATATATGGAAAGCAAGAATGAGGAATTTCTTAAAGACTCAAGGCATTGAAATCTAGAAATAAGTGATTGTTGATAGCATGATGGATGGAGAATCCAAGGAGTACAATGCAAAAGAAATGAAGGCAATATTGAATGGGCTATCAGATTATATAAAGAACAATTTAGGAAAATGTTCATCAACGAAGGATATATGGGACAAACTTCATGATCTTCACTCAAAAGGAGCATTGACAATGATCACTAGTCAAGAAAATGATGGAAAACAAGAAGAAAATCCAGAGCCCATCAAGGAAGTTGAAGATAAGATTGATAACATCAAGGCTAAAGAAGACCTAGAAAATGAAGAGAATGAAAAAGACTTTGTAGAAGATCTCCTCACTAAAATTATGGCTGCCATGGAAGAGAATATCAATTTGAAAAAGGAAAATGAGGAACTTAATAAGAAAGCACTAGCTGGTGACCAAGACCAAACAAGGAAGAAAGTTGACATTGTCAAGATTCAAGTACAAGAAAGGGATGAAGAGCTTGCCAAGCTTAAGAAGGAATTTCATCAAAGCAAAAGAAAGCATCATGAAGAAGTCATTTCCATGACAAATCAATTGGATAAAGCAAAGAAACAGGAAGATACCTTGTCAAGTCAACTTGAACAAAGGCACAAGAGCTTGAACAAACTTGAAGAAGAGATTGGTCAGTACAAGGTAGAGTTCTCCTCTCTCAAATATCAACTACAAGAAGTAAGAAAGTTAGCACAAGGAGTTGAGAAGACAATGGAAGCATTGCCAATCATAGAAGGACAGGTTAATGAAGCAGAAAAGGAGAGAGACGCCATGATTGGTCACTAAAAGCAAAGGATGGAGAAATCTTCAAATTAAAATCTAACATCAACCTTCTCAAGGCTGAAACATGTAAAGCTATAAGGATCAAGGAAGAAATGGAGAGTAGGAAAATGAAGAAATATTCAAAATTAAGTCAGATATCATCTACCTTAAATTAGAAGCAAATGAAGCAATACGTATTAAGGAAGAGATTGAGAAACAATTTTCTAAGAAGAATAATGATTACAAAAAATTGGAAGAAGAGATTGTCTCCCTCCAAAAAAGGGTTGAAGGGATGGACAAAACCTTGAACAACTCTCAAGCCTTGGATGAGATGCTTAGCCATCAAAGATGTCCATTTGATAAATCAGGTCTCGGGTATGCAGGTGAATCCTCAAGCAAGAATGATAATGCTTTAAACAACAAGGATATGAGGAATTCAGAAAAAAATGTTGATGCTCCCAGTTTCATCAAAGGTAAAGATAAGAGTCAATTTGATAATGAAGGAAGTTCTGTTCCAAGAAGAAACGAAAATGTTGTCAAGGATGCAAGAAGCAATAATTATCATCAAAGGATCTCAAGGTAGAAAGGCTTCAGAAGTACATCAAAAAATATCCATCTCCTAGGTACCAAAGTTTATTTCTTGGTTATTGTTATTCTTGTACAAAACTTGGACACATGGAAAAAGATTGTTGGGCTTATAATGATCCCCATCTGTTGTCTTATATGGGCCTGACCCAGGTTCGGAAAAATTATGTAGCCAAGCAAATCCCATAGCTACTGGCCCTTTCGGCAACAACCCGCAAAGTGCAGACTAAGGTCTCACCCGAGGTAGCAGGGGAGGGTGCTGGAACTAGGTTTCCACACCCTTGGGATGTCTATATGTGGTTTGGAGGCTTCACGATCCATTCTGCAGCTTCACGTCGTGCTGTATTCACACAAATCTAGAATGCCTTTTACTATTTATTACCACACAGTATATGGATCTAATTTATAAGAGGAAGTACTGTAACCCAGATCTATTTTACAGTGGTCTTTAAGCAAACATTTATCACTTTTATTCAGTTCGTAGATTAAGATTTAAACCTAGATTCATAAGCATTCCATAAGTAGTGCGCATTAATCAAATAGTTTTATAAATCCATGATAATTCAGATTCAACACAGAATTCAGAAGAAACTTATCTTTATTCCCACTTATCACTCTTACATCCAGATTTGCCCTACGCACTCAGCTACAAGGGTCTGCACACACAATTGCAAACTCTTTTAGGCCTCTGCGCACACAGCTGTAGAGCCTTTATCTCCTACCCAAAACCCCTAACTCGAACTTACAGACTCTCCTAGAATGCTCTTCTTAGACACCCATTACATTTCAGATTCCAAAATCATTTCCAAACTTAGCTACTTTACTCATAGAGCCTTGCTCTATTTATACCTTTCTATAGCCCACGATCCACAGGCGGGCTGACTCAATCTTACATTTCTTTACATTATTTTTGGGTGGACTACCCTTTTGACTTTAACTTACTACACATCGTGCTCCATGCATCTCGCGGAGCCTTTACCCTGCTCTTACCCAAAATTGTGGGCTTCACGCCCCATACCCATTGCGTAGGGCTTCTGCTACCTAACATTCCCCCAACACAATCATCATGAATTGTCTCGAGTCACTCGTTGGTGCGGCGCGACGCACTGCCGTAGCTTCACAGTTCACCTCCCTCTAAGTGACGCTCGTCGCCCTACTGCTTCGTCGTTGACTCCTATAATGCTTCATCCGACTCCTGCTTCAGTGTGTTTACTACTTTTGCCAACCGATGATGCTCATTCTGCTCTGCTTGGTTAACACAGAACACCCCCTAATACAATTTTAGCTCAAGCAGGGAAGCCTTAGACGATACCTCCTTATACCTGCGTAGCCACTTCCAACCTTTGTATCTTCTTGTCGCATTGTCTGTTGCAGCTTGTGTTGCAATTTTGCAAGACCATTGTTGTTGTCCATGAGATCCCATTGTTGAGAGTTTTTCAGAGATGCCTTAGTAACTTCTTTCTGACCTGTGGTCTCCATTTTCCCATCTTTTCGCTAACTTGTTGTAGTTTCTGATCCGCCCATGGACAAGGCAACGGCATCTGGACCACTTCTGCTTTGTGTCTTCTATTTTCCGATACATCCCCTACTGTTGAGTCTGCAGGCTGTGGGATTCTCACAGCCATCAACACCATGCGCCTGAGATAGTCTAGCTGCCATCTTGGCCATATCACCACTTGCAGGCTTACTCCTTGTGTAGAGATTATAAACAGTGCCATGTCAAGACTCAGCATACGCATTGTGGAAGTGTAAGTTACTTGGTAGCTATTCCTTAGTGTTTTATAAAAGAGTCAAATTTCAAATTCTTGGATTGCTGCCTATTCTAGTGTCCCCGTGTAAATTCTGCAGTAGCTCGTGCCATATCTGGTTCGTACTCCTTCCCTTAATTTCCCGCCGCCCGCTCGCTTTTTCCATAATGCAGACATCGTGTCATGAATAGTGACTTGAACGGTCATCTTGGCTTGGAGCAACGCAACAATGTACTTATGGTTGTGCGGCTGAGATCTTGATGATGGGCCTGATTAACATGTATCCTGGCACTCACGCCTCTTTCTTCCAGACTGCTTTATCATCCCGCACTCTCTTTCAACTTGCTAAAGTGGTGAGATTGTCCCTCGAACAGTGAATCAGGTGGTCGGTCCGCTCGTATAGAGCTTCAGCTGACTGCCATTTACTCAGCTTGGAAAGGGGTCCCTATTGAGTTTGGCAAGTTGAACCACGCCCCCATAGGTAACTTCTTTGACAACGTAAGGTCCCAACCAATGCATTCAGATTTTTCCAGGGAACTTCTCAAATTTACTGTTGTATAGAAACATTAGATCATTCTCCTTGAAGGTGCGCACCTTGATATGGCGATCATGACAAACCTTTTCCCATCGTTTCTACACTTGCTGATGGAATCCAGCCAGAAATCGTTCCTCCTCCATTCCTTCGAGTTGTGCGAGCCTTTCCTCCAAAGCCTCGCAGTCTGCCATACCTGTGATTGTCGCGATCCACAGACTAGGTACAATATATTCCATAAGCATGATGGCCTCCTTGCCATAGACTAACCTAAAAGGTGTCTGGCCCATCAGTTTCTTGCATGTGGTTCTATATGCCCATAGCACAACAGGGATGCACAAGTCCCAGTCATTTTGTCGCGCATTACAAACCTTAGTCAATGTAGTCTCGAAGATTTTGTTAAATGCCTCTATGGTCCCATTTGCTTGCGAGTGGTATGGCGTACTCTGTTGATGATATATTTGGAATTCCTCAGTGAGTGCACTGATGGTTTCATTTAGAAAATGCGTTCCCCGGTCACTCATGAGAATTTTGGTACAGCCAAACCTTGTCAATACATTCTCGAATAGAAACTTCATAGCTATTGCATCCGTACAATCCTTAACTGGTTGTGCCTTGGCCCATCGGGTTAAATAATTAGTTGCAGTGATGATATAGTGCGCACCCTTTTTTCCTTGTGGCTCAATAGGGCCTACAAAGTCGATTGCCCACTTTTGAAAAGGCTGTAACGTCATTTGCGGTTGGAGCGACATTTCATCTCTGCACAACAGTTTCCCCATGCGCTGGCAGACGTCGCAAGCTCGGCAGTGAGCTTTCGAATCCTGATGCAGAGTGGGCCACCATAATCCTGCGCGAAGTATCTTTTGGGTTGTGGCATGACCTACATAGTGTCCGCCAACAACCACCTCATGGGCTTCAGCCAGGATTTGTCCTCGCTCGAACTCCGAGACATACCGGCGCAGAATCTCATCGCTGCCCATCTTGTAGAGGTGTCCTACAATCACAGTGAAGTCTGTTGCGCGTACCAATTCCTTCTTTTGTTGAATGGAGTATCCCTGCAGCGCGGTCCCTATAGTTAAGAAATGGATTATATCTTCAAAATAACCATCTGCTACGAACACCGCATATAACTGAGCATCTGGAAGTCTATCTTCTAGATTTGTGTGTTCTTCGCCAGTCTCAATTCGGGATAGGTGATTTGGGCCTACATTTAGACGTCCCAGCTTGACAACAACCTCAAATTCATACTCTTGAAATAACAGCAACCATCAACAGATATGCCCCCTCAACACAAGCTTATTCATGAGGTAGTTTAAAGCCGAGTGATCGGTATACGTCTTAAAGAGACCTCCCAGTAGACAATGGTGGAATTTCTGAAGTGCGTATACCATCACTAATCCCTCGTGCTCAATAGTGGAATAGTTTTTCTCGGATTTTGACAACCGGCGACTCACGAACGCAATTGGGTGGTCAATTCCCTCCACTCCTAGTTGTGTAAGTACTACCCCTAAGGTGATACATGACGCATTGACATACACATGAAATTCGACATCCCATTTTGGAAAGACCAATATAGGGGCCGATGCCATATTTTCCTTAAGCATCTCCAGACTTTCGTTACATTCCTCGTTCTAGCAATAAGTAGCATCCTTCTTCAACAACTATTCCATCAGAGCCATGATCTAAGCATAGCTTTTGATGAACTTCCGATAGTAGCCTGTGTGCCCTAGTGTGGTGCGTAATTGCTTGACACTGTGTGGTGCTTACAGATTGAGTATGACAACATTCTTCGCCAGATCCACCATCAAACCTTGCTTACAGACCATGTGGCCCAGTAGGTTTCCGAATGGAACTAGGAAAGTACACTTCTTCAAGTTGAGCGCAATCTGATGACGACGACAAGTATCCAGCATCAACCGTAAGCTCGCTACGTGCTTCTTAACCAGTCCAAACACAGTCCAATCATATAGGTAGACTTCCAAGAACTTGCGAATAAATTCTTTGAATTCTGTGACTACTATTCATGAAAAATGGCCGACGTGTTCTTCAGTCCGAAAGGCATTACTGTGTACTAAAAACAACCCCATTTAGTAGCAAATGTTGTCTTACTCCTGTCCTCTGGCACAATCTTGATCTAGTGGTATCCTGAGAACCCGTCTGTGAAGGAGTAGGCTTCCTATCCCCCCACGTTTTCTAGTACCTCATCTGTAAATGGTGTAGGAAAAGGGTCGTTGACGCAGGCATCATTGAGTTTCCTGAGGTCAACGCAGATGTGAATCTCGTCCTTTTGTTTCTTCTCTTGTGCAACCATTAGACTTACCCAGTCGGACTCCTCGATTGGTTCAATGATTCCTGCTACCAAAATTTTGTCCAATTCTTCATGGACCTTTGCTTTATATTTTGGATTTAATCGGTAGGGTCGCTGCTTCACCAGTTTGGCATTAGCTTCAATGTGATCTTCATTGTTCCGAGTTCTCCTAGAATTCCCTTTAACTCCATGATCTTTGTTGGGAACAAGTCTTGGTATTCTCGAAGCAGCTTGACAACCTTCTCTACTGGGGCGTCGTTCCAGTAGTCCCCAAGTGTTGCATACTTCAGCTCTTCTTCGGTTCCAATGTTAACTTGTTTTGTTTTTAGTGGTGTTGTGATATCTGGATCTTCGGTTGTGGGTCCACGCACCTATCGGCTCCCCTCTAATTCTAGCATATTGACAGTTCGCGGATCATCCTCATCATCTTCTACCTGGAGATTATAGCATTCTACAGCTTGACTCAGCTGTTGCGACCATTCAAGCTACACAACTTCCTCTAGCTCTAACAGTTGCTTGAATATGGTGGATTTTACCAGCTGTAACGCTTTGTCCATGGGATCCATCCATTGGTCTTCGAACAGAAATGTCGACAAGAATCCTGCACGCAAGATATCCCATTTGCCTGTATCATGCCAGAGCTCTGCTTCCGTGTACCAGTTTTTGGGAATGATGCCCAGGGTGTGATAGAATAAGTGCACCCATTCTGGCTACAGTTCCTCTCCGTATGCTTTGATTCGCCTAGTTATATGCATGCGTGAATCATCCCGTCCATCGTATTTCTTTGTGATGTGTAGTTCTAGCTTCCCAAGTCTAATCTTCATCATACGCCTGGAGGCGCACCAGTCTTGGAATGTTCCTTCATGTGTGCCCCACCATTGCGCAGGTGTCGCGCACACTTCCCATTTCATCGCATCAAACTGTTGGTGCTTGGGTACTACAATTTCATTGTTAACCCATCACATTTTGGCAATTCACGAGCCTGGGCCTTTACGCAGTAGAACGATTTGGTCACTATGTTGCAGCGTAGCGTGGGTACGCTGCTCAACCATTTTTGACACCAATTATCTTCCTTATCTTCATAGAATTCTCCATCCCCTCATGATATTATTTGATCCTCTAATGTCTTGATCCATCCTTGCTCCTGGGTGGTCGTTCTGTCATCATCGTTGTGCACCGGTTCGATTTAGCGTGGTCCTTCAGCCGAATCTAGCAGAATGACGACGCAAAGCACCTTTGTTTCAAATATCATTGTCCTTGTCTTTAGATTAATAAATATGTTCATGTCGGTGGCCCAATCTATTCCTAAAAATGCAGGATAGGGCGTAAGTTCATCCATGTGATAAATAACTTCAAAATCCATGTGGGTACTTGCACCGTCAAGGTTGACTATAGCCCCTTGCAGCCTTCCCAGGGACAACACCTTCTGTTGATTTGCCATTTGTAATTGGATAGGGGACCATTGTAGTGTAGGCTTACCCATGTGTTCTCATGTCCATTTGGGCAATACGTTGGCATCTGAGCCCAAATCCAAAATGAACTGCTCCATCTCACAATCGTCGATCTACGTTGTTAACCACATTTCTCTTCTGGTTTGTGAAGCATGTCTTCCCAACCTTCAAATGACTCGAGGCTCATTCCACCCTGTGCATCTACTCATCAACTCTTGTAGGCCTTTAAATGCCCTGTTGTCATGAAGCAAGTTTATACATGTCTCTAAAAAGGTAGTTATTATCGAGGGATCCTTGTTCATTTCGGGCTAATCCCCACTACCTGGGGTAGAGACCTTCGTGAAGCTCCACCAAGATTCCCAATATTTCCCCTTATCGCCCCCTGAATTCTACCCATCCACTCTTGTGGCCGTGGCATTCCTCAACACCATGTTGACCTTGGGATCTTCCTCGCGAGGTTTGCACCTCATCATTTGCACATTTTGGGTCGTTGTTGGTTTTGCTGCCCTCTTTTCTCGAACCTACACTATCAGTGTAGGACAATCTAGCAGCTCATGATCGAATTGCTCACAATAGCTACACGACATTCTAGTTGGGTTGGTAAAATCTCTCCCGTAGTGTCCCAGTCCTCCACAGTTGTAACAGATTAGCTGCTTGCGACCCCTTCCTGGTCTCATTCTGCCCCATCCTCAACCACGCCCTTGGAACCCACCACGCACAGTCACCATGGTTGGATCCTGACTTTGCACCTCCGTCTGCATTCTATAGGTATATGGCTGATCCATAGCATTTGATAACTACGACAATCCCTTTCTTCGTGGCCCACCGATCTACAAAAGTTAAAAAAGAGCTGCTGGGGGGTCTGGTTGTATTTTGGTAATAGATGACAGTTTTCAGTGTTGTGCTTTCCTCCCACCTGACAGATTACACACTAGAGCAGGGTGGTTATGCTCAACCCTGTATGTGCCTCTGGTCGCGATGGTGTTGGTCCCCCTGTCACCACAAAATTCACCGAGAATGGACAGTGATCTTTATCGTATCCTTGGCTTTTACACCTTACACACCATACTTCCTCCTGAACTTCTGGGCGCGGTGTCTGTTCTTGTTTAACTTATGTACTTCCAAGCATAAATTTTGGACCTGTGCTTGAATTTGTTGAACTCCCAACCCTGGGTCTGGTATCTAGGTTTCGTGCAACCGCATTGCTGCCTTGAGCGCTTCAGCTTGGGTTGAGATCTTTTATTGTAACAGAGTCAACTTCAGATATGGCGTTAATGATGCGACGAACCAAGCATAGTGTTTCTCATCTGTAAGTGTCATATTGGCCTCACGGATGGTGCTTTTCAACCTCTGATCCAAATCCCATGGAGTTTCACCCAGCATCATTGCAATCTCTTTGAACCCTACGACCAACTATTTTCCTGACTTCGGCCAGCTAAATTACTTTTTAAATTCGGTTTGGGTTTCCGCTACCCCCGTTGTTGGGTTAACACTTGAATACTTCATGTACCCTGTCAGTGCTCGGTCCTGTAGTGCACTGACTAAGGTAGATTTACTGATATTATCATTCGTGATTTGCTGCATGTTCCATACTGATGTTAACACAAACCAGAATTGCTCTGAGTCTTCGCCTCCTACCCCTTTGAATACTGGGAACTGAATCGCACTTGCCATAGTTACCCTTGATCTATTACCTTCCCTAATCCCTTCAATTCTTCCGCGTTCCACACCAGACACCCCTTAGGAAGATCCCGGTCCCGACAATGGAACCATTTGTTGGCTTATATGGGCCTGACCCAGGTTTGTAAGAATTATGTAGCCAATCAAATCCCGCAGCTACTGGCGCTTTCAGCAATAGCCCATGAAGCGCGAACTGAGGTCTCACATGAGGTAGCAGGGGACGGTGCTAGAACCAGGTTTCCACACCCTTGGGATGTCTAGATGTGGTTTGGAGGCTTCGCACTCTGTTCTATAGCTTCACGTTGCGTTGTATTCACGCAAATCCATAATGCCTTCTACTATTTATTACCGCGCAGTCTATGGATCTAATTTATAAGAGGAAGTACTACAACCCATATCTATTTTATAGTGGTCTTTAAGCAAAACTTTATTGCTTTTATTCAGTTCGCAGATTAATATTTAAACCCAAATTCACAAGCGTTCCATAAGTAGTGCACATTAATCAAACAGTTTTATTAATCATACAAAATGCCAGATCCACGATAATTTAGATTCAACACAGAATTTAGAAGAAACTTATCTTTATTCCCACTTATCACTCTTACATCCAGATCTTCCTTGCGCACTCAACTATAGGGGTCCGCGCACAGAGCTGCGGACTCTTTCAGGCCTTTGTGCACACAGCTGCAGAGCCTCTATCTGCTACCCAAAACCCCTGACTCAAACTTAAAGACTCTCCCAGAATGCTCTTCTCAGACACCCATTACATTTTAGATTCCAAAATCATTCCCAAACTTAGCTACTCTACCCATAGAGCCTTTCTCTATTTATACCTTTCTATGGCCTGTGATCCATGGGTGGGCTGACTCAATCTTACATTTCTTTACATTATTTTCGGGCGGACTACCCTTTTGACTTTGACTTACTACACATCGTGCTCTACGCATCTCGTGGAGCATTTACCCTGCTCTTACCCAAAATTGTGGGCTTTGCGCCCCATACCCGTTGCACGGGGCTTCCACTACCCAACACTGTCAATCTTCGAGAAGCAATTTCGCAAGAAGTCATGAATTCTTATTCATGAGAAACATAGAATGCTTCAAATGTCATAACATTGGTCATATGGCACGTAATTGTAGCTTGATTTGGGCACCTTCTCAAGCTAGAACCATGCTAGAAAAGAAAGTTACACAAGGATGGAGAAGAAAGAAAATAAAATATGAAAATCTCCTGAACCCTCCAGCCAGCAACACATGTTGTTGACTTGATGAAGATATTCTTGATATTTCAAGTGTTTGATGATGGGATTCTGCTAAAAAGAGACCATGCAATTAGTGGGAGCTTGTGATTCTTGATCATTATTGCAGAAGCTATTCATGAAAGGGTCCTTACGAAATCCTTGTTGAGCTATATTAACAATCATCCTTTGATAAAGATCATTTCTCAGGAGGACTACATTGAAGAACATGATCTTGTAACCATTCTTTGGACTGTTGTTGAAGATGGTTTCCACTTGATCACTGAGCAGAAATTAGAGTAGCAGAGAAGGCCATCCAATGCTAGAGAAATAGGGATAATAACTATGTTGTTGGTATTACAGAAGTTGAGTAAAGCATAGCTACATAGTATTTTTAGAATGTGTCCCTCTACAACATTTAAAATTTTCATAGGGAAATTTGTGAATGGGTAGATGTAAAATATAGTTTGAGTGGGTTTCCACTATTCGAAGGTAATGAATACTAAGTATACAATGTCGATGTAGCAGTTCGACAGGGGGAGTCCTTGTGCACTCCTTTTCCATTGATGTCAAAGGGGGAGAGAAGAATAATATTTCCATCAATGACAAAGGGGGAGATTGTTAATATAGTCTATTGTTGATGTCAATATAGCAATATTTGTGATGGAAAATTCTTTGATACATGATTGCACATTGATGCCCACTGATCATAATGCTCATAGTGAAGAAAGTTTGATATATGTTGATATGATGAGATGGAGGAACCAAGTGGATTGAATAACAGGAGGTCAATTGAACAATTGAACAGCCATTGAACAGAAAAGGACGCAGTAGAACTAGTAAAGCAACAGGAGAAAGAATCCAAAGAGGAGAAGCCACTGTGAAATCAAAGAGTAAAATGAAGAGTTTATCGAAAGCCATCAAAGAAGCAAGTCATCGGAGCAAGAGAAGAAGGTTATCACATATTCCCAAGGGAAAGTGTTATCGAAAGAACAAATAGCAACAACAATAACAGAGCAAGTAAAGAAGAAAACAAAGAGTACAACTATCAGAAGAGCAGGGGTAGGAGTGTACATAGTCATTGGAGCAAGTAAATAATAAAACAAAGAGCACAACTATCGGAAGGGCAGGGGTAGGAGTGTACGTATGTTTTGATCGTCGCTGAAGGCCCGCACTAAATCCTAACCGTCGATATCATTTTCAACACTTACGTCACAGTCAACGGCAAGGGTTAAGCCTATTGTTAACCCGTGTGCTAGTTGAAGACCCGCAGGCCGTAGATTTGATGAACTTGTATATCCAATGGATATCGAGTTACAAAATGATCGAACGTTAATCTCAAGAACGAAACCGAACTTTTATAGATCAAGGATTTATAATCCTTATCGGCTCCATAAAGGTGGTTAAGCATCGTGCAAGTTCCCCTACCAATATCATTATGAACCATTGGATCCAGCGCACCTTGATCAAACGGTGGAAGATCGGCGATTGAGTTTTTTGATTGGGTGAACCAACAATTGTCAGATTAAAGATTAGATCAACAGTGGAGAATTAATCAAATAAGACTTGGGACTAAGTGGACTCGAGAATTTTATGGACAAGAGTTTAATTTTATTTGGGGTCCGGCCTTGTGCATTCAGGTGGGACCGATGTTCGTTGGCAGGTTCTGTGTTAAAGCACTGCTTGGTGATTGGTCGGGTCTTTGTTTAAAACCCACCTGTCACGCGGAATGGGTTATACTTGCGGACAAATCTAACCTTCCTAGGAGTCTAAGACTCTCTAATGACAAACAAACCAAATAAGAGCTATCCTTCTCTAGATACACATCATTTTACAAGAAATCAAATGTTCTCGATCTTACCTTAGGTCCAATGCTTGTTGTAGTAGTCCAGTCTTGTTGATCCGGATGAGCTCCTCCTTCACCTTCAGACCTGCATTCACTAACAAGGCAAACAATTACATAGCATCTGAATATTCATTATAAAACAAAATATATCTATCATACTGACCAAGGAATGTACGAAATAATTCATTAACAAATCATTGAGAAGAATGGACTTATTTGTATTAAATAATCAAAGGAACCATTACAACCTGAGCCTTGGTGTTGTGCAAGCTCCTCCCAGGGTCCAGCAAGTGATTCCCTCTACTTTGACAAGCTCACCCACTCCCACTATGGCAACAAGGAAGGATGGTGATCTCTCCTCACAAGTCAACAAATGGAAGTCTTAATTCCAGCAGCATTTACCCTATAGAATGTTCAGCTTTCCACCTCCCCTCCTTTGGCCCAATGCCTGTATTTATAGTATTCTAGAAGAGGTTATTCAGTTCCAACATCAATGGGATACTCCCTCTTTTGGATGGGGTAGCTCCTCTCTTGATGGGATAAGCTCCTCTATCATAGGGGTGCATGAACCATCTGGAGGCGCTCAATACACGTCAAGAACTCTTCTAGAAGGCTCTAGAAGTGACCACCAGTAACTTTTTAAAGATGAAACTTGCGCCTTTTGACCTTTACAGGGGTACGCACCCTAGCTTTAGTATACAGAGCGTATTACTACGCAGGTCTAATGTATATGGAGTGCGTACACGCAGGAAAGGTAGAGAGAATCTGCGTACCCAGAGATAAACATGTTTTTAAGTGACTTTCTCTCCCTTTGAGGTTTTGACATGAAGAGCAGAGGTATGGGGCTTGACAAAGAGGACAATGTGGCTATTGATGAGGCCACATACTGCAGATAGTCAGGGTGACACAATTCAGTGTAACAGTGTGCCATGGCCAATCCGATCCAATTGAAAGGCAAGCAAATTCTATAGTGCAAACCCATATCTTCGTGTCATGTTTGAAAGTCCTCTGTTCCATGTTCCATGTTCTGCACCCGTGAGACTATTATGAGATACTCTAAAAAAAATGTTTTCATTGTTTAACATGTGGCTACTGAAATTTTGTTTTTTCTTGGGTAACGTTCTCCTCCTCCACCAAATGTTGGGTCTCTTTCAAATGGTCAGTGAACTTTTCGACAATTGTTTTTGTGATCCTCTTTTGAGATGTGGTGTTCTTAAACCATGGAATGTCCACAAATACTCTAAAATTACATGATTTTGATGCAGAGATGAGGAAGCACCTAAAAATGGTCTGCAAAAGACACATCATGAAGGATAAGAAATTCGTTAATTTTAACAAGACTGTAAGCCTAAATTTTGACAATTGAACAATGAACATGAGAGTGTTAGATTGAATTGAATTGCAAAAGAGAAATGTTCTCAACTATATAAAAAAGAAAAAAGTTAACGGATGTAACTTGGTGCTTATTGAGGATTGATATTCTCATTTTCATGACAGGTTGGAGCCTGCATTTTTTTGTAAGTTTGTCCATACAGAGGATTGGTGTTTTCACAGTGGTTGTGATAAATTAAAGACTATTTGAAAAGCATTCAAGTGTTTTTTCTTCAAGTTTGATTTTCATGCATTATGTTGATACCTAATTATATAATGAGATTTTATTAAGTGAAAAAAAGTTAAAACTAAGTGACACTGATTTCTTTCCCCCTTCGTATTGTTGTGTATTTCCAACAACATCTAGAAAAGAATGAACTAAAAGTCACAATTAGAGTGGGTCACCATTTCTATTTTTTCTTCTCTGTTGCTTTTCTCTTTCATCCTTATCATTCCTTTCAAATCCTCATCTTCAACATTTGCATGATTCATGATGATTTCATTTGTTTTAGTGATCTAAACACGAATTAATTTGCAAATTAATTTCAATGAATTCCTCTACAATTTTCACATGTTAATATCATTTATTATTTTCATTGTTATCCCTTGCTCCCTCACTACAACAACATAGATAAAAAGGGGTTGAGTTCGTTTTCGTGGCACACTACAAGTTTACTAAATACTCAGGTACAATTTATTCAAGTTTTTTGAAAAAATTATATTATGTAAACATACAACCGGTTAGTTTAAAATGACGCCTTCTTGTATTGGTCACAAAGATAATTTTATTTAAAATTGGCAAGGTATTGATAGAATAATTATCCCACATGGTGCTAATTAATCTTTGTCAATTTTCGGTGGTGTGAGTGCAGGGATTGACATGGTAATGCATTTCTCTCTAACACTAGACAATGTTCCAATTTTCAGTAGCCCTGATTAAATAATTTTCATGCCCATGTGACCTTTTCTAATGGTAATTTGTTTGATAGGTGATGGTTCCCTACAATTTCAAAGACTTTATTAATGATTTGTCTTCGCAAGTGCAGAGTGGTTTGATCCCCATGACTAGAATAAATGATGCAGTTATAAGAATATTGAGATATCTGAGCGTCCTCTGGGCAATCTGAGCCTAGCCAACCAATTTGGCAGAAAGGTGAACTCTTAAGCGTATGCTATTTTTTTTGTTCATTGAAATATTATTTTGGTGAATGATTAAATACCCATGGTGTTTACATGGTGTTTGTCATAAATAGGTTGCAGGATTTTCCCTTATCTTCCATGTAAAAGACCACATGTTTTGATGCTTCTGATGTTCTGTGGAATTTTATTTTTCAATAGTTTTTGGTTATTCAAACGTTAACAACAGCTATTATGAGGATGATCTAGATATGTAATAATGAATGGAAATTTAATTAAATATATTTCATATGGACAATGCTATTGGGAGATTGGTGCTTGTGTTGTAATGCTTTGTTTTTATGCCACAAAACACTCATTTTTAAAATAACAGGAGCACAGGGAGTTGGCAAGAGAAGCTGCTAGGAATATTTGGTATTGTTGATAAAGGGGAAATCAACCAATAAGCCTTTGCTCCCTTTGGAGAAGAATGCTTCCAAGGTTCTTGTTGCAGGGACCCATCTTGATAATATCGGATATCAATGTGGTGGATGGACAATGGAATGACAAGGATTAAGTGGAAACATAACCATAGGTGAGTTCCATTACATTTATCTTAGGTCAGCCATTATTTATTATCCACTATCACATTAACAGTCAGTTATTCAATTGACCTTTTTAATATTTTTTGTTATTTAGAAACTACAATTCTTGAAGCTATCAAATTAGCTGTCAGCCCCTCTACTAAAGTGGTTTATGAGAAAAATCTAGATGCAAACTATGTCAAACGAAAAGGGTTTTCATATGCCATTGTGGTTGTGGGTGAGGCACCATGTTAAGGTTGATCCCTGATCTTCCTTGGTTCAAAGTCAAAATCATTTAGGAAGCTTCATTTATAGCTTGTACCGATGTTTTATTAATGCAGGGATCCTAATTTGGCTAGAAGAATAGGAGTTGCTACAACTTTGGATGTTCGAGCTACTGGCATTCAATACACATTTTCCCCATGTCTTGATGTACGAGTCTTGAATTGAATGTTCTTGATGAATGCTTATTCAAATTGAGAGTAAAGTTTGGATTTTTTAGAGTGTTTTGTTTGGTGTGGACAGGTTTGCAGAGATCCTCGATAGGGGCAATGATATGAATGCTACAAAGAGGATCCAAAAATTTTCAAGGCGATGACATAGATAATCTTTGGCCTGTAGGGGTAGCCTCCTGCCAATTCCATGAAAGGGGTGCCCTTCCTAGCTAGACAGTAAGTTGAAAACCTTTTGTTTTATTCATTTCTCCTTTCCCATAGAACTTTGTTATTTCATATTGGCAAGGTATTGACCGAATAACTAACCCACCTGGTGTTAATTACTCTTTGTTAGTTTTTCATGGTGTGAGTGTAGGGATTGACATGGTATTGTATTTCTCTCTCACACTAAACAATGTTCCAATTTTTAGTATCCCTGATTAAATAACATTCATGCCCACTTGACCTTTTCTAATGGAAATTTGTTTGATAGGAGATGGTTCCCTACAATTTCAAATACTTTATTAACGGTCTATATTCGCAAATGAAGAGTGGTTTCATCCCCATGACTAGAATAAATGATGCAATTATATTGAGAGTAGAATTCACCATGGGGCTATTTGAGCATCCTCTGGGCAATCTGAGCCTAGCCAATCAACGTGGTAGCAAGGTGAACTCTTAAGCATATGATGTTTTTTTATTCATTGAAATATTATTTTGGTGAATGACTAATACCAATGTGTTATACATAGCGTTTATCATAAATAGGTCGCATGATTTTACCATATCTTCCAAGCAATAGAACACATGTGTTGTCGCTTCTGATGTTCTGTTTATATTTTTTCAATATGTTTTTCCTATTCAAACGTTAACAAATGCTATTTTTAGGATGATCTAGATACGCAATAGTGACTGGAAACTTAATTACATAGCTTTCATATGGGCAAAGTTGTAGGGATATTGGAGCTTGTGTTGCAATGCTTTGTTTTTATGCCATAAAACACTCATTTTTAAAATAACAGGAGCACACGGAGTTGGCAAGAGAAGCTATTAGGAAATCTTTGGTATTGTTGAAAAATGGGAAGTCAACAAACAAGCCTTTGCTCCCTTTGGAGAAGAATCCTTCCAAGGTTCTTGTTGAAGGGATCCATCCTGATAATCTAGGTTATCAATGTGGTGGATGGACAATGGAGTGACAAGGAGTTTTCATATGCCATTATGGTTGTGGTAGAATCATCGCCAAGTTCTAGTAAAGGTACTTTTGTTAGAGGTTGTATGTTTTCAAGCTCCATTGTCCACATACCAGTCGACATCAGACATGATGTCAGATGACAGGCATGAGACCATTGAGAAGTGTATCTCAAGATTGGATGAAAGCTCATCCACTTGAGTTGATGCTTTTGCACTCCTTGCAAGTTGCTTCTGGCGTTGTTGCTTGCCCTTCCCCTTATTTTGATGACATTGGAAGCAAAGTGCCCAAACTTTTGACACTTGAAGCACTTGATGTGGCTCAAGTCCTTCTTTCCCTAGTTACAAGAACCTAACTTCTCTTTCTTCCCTTTTTAACCCTTTTTAACCCTTCTTAGTTCCTCTTTTCTTATTGCCTTGATAATCCATTGTATAACATAATTCCATTTGAATTTAAGACAATCCAACAATCCTCATGCAGAGGGTTTATATTAATTTTATAATATCATTATAGGTAAACATTAAACTCATCCTCATATACTTTAATCTACGGGATTCTTCTTTAAATGTTACTCCATTGAATTCTAGATAGTCCGGTAATTCTTACGTAGATGTTTTGAGGGTTGTCTAACATATGTTTTTATCAAATTTGTTTAGAATTTGGGAATTTGGGAGAGAAATTATGATCCTCCACAATACCTGCAATAGTCTCCAGTATTGTTTCCTACTTGAAGTCATTCCATAACCTGCTAAAAATGGGAAGTTTTTTTTTGGCGCAGATGTCATAACCAAAAAGTTTCCAAAAAGAAGAGGACCTATGTAATGCAATGGGTACTAGCTCTTTACCATTCACCTACTCTTAATTTCTTGTTGGTATTTGATATTTACTATACCCATATTGCTACATTAGAATATCACCTAAACAAAAGCTAAAACAGATCAAAAACCTAACAAAGAACCCGACAACCTGATCACAACTTCATTGTGATTTTCTCAAGCATGGATCACATCATATGACTCCTGGAGCCTCGTGACAACTACATTTCATACATAGCAGTCGTTTTATGTATTCAAGTATTTTTATAAGGCTTCAACAAATCTTTCAGATACCGTTATGAATTTGTCTAACACATTGTAAACAGATTCTTCTTCTAATCGAAACTAACACTTTCTAAATTTAAAGGCTAATAAAAAATGCAATTTAAATCTCACTATAATCTATAAACACAATTGGAACTTGGAATACATACATTGGAACACATAGATCAATGTCAAAATCCCTTGTTACTGCTATTCCAATATTGCTGGATAAAAATCTAGTAGAAAGGATTTTGCATAAGAATTGAAACTAACCCTATTACAGATCCATGATCTCACTCTCTCTTATAACTGACACCTAGGGTTCATAAAAATAGATATATTACTTACATATATGGATCTACACTCTATCTAACTGCTAAAAAATGAATCCAGAAATATTGTGAAAAATAAAACAGAATTGCCTCATCTAACTTTAGCACTTTACCTTTAATGTAAAGCCTAACGATAAACTTATCCTATTCTATTTATGGTTTTTGCATGCATGTGCCCTTACTGTTGGAATACTAAAATTTGTGATGTGCCCTTACTATCTATTTATTTTTGCATTCTCACCTAGAGATCATTATGTTGTTTGGAATTTAAGGGAACTTTTAGGAGGGTGGCTTACTTGAAAGAAAGTAGTTGGAGCACCAACCTACTCTGTTGCCTCCGGTAATGTCTAGATTAGCCATTTAGGCTTTTTAGCTGAACTTGAAGGTAAAGAGGAACACCTTACACCTCTAAAATATAGTTGATCTAAATCTTCTTTTCATGATCTTTTTTATTTCTGCATATTTGTTTTTGGGATACCAAGCTTGTTTGCCTCCATGGTCACTATTGGAGATTCTTGAGACTTATAGGACCATGCATTTTCTTCAAAATTGGTATCTCTGCTCACATCTACTTTATGTTGAGATGGAATGTATATTCTATAAGCTTTTGATGATTCACTCTAACCTGCAAAGATGTACTTCAAACTAGAAGGCTCCAACTTGGTCCTTTTCACATCTGGAATATGAATGTAGATAGGACAACTGAAAAACTCAAAGATGTCTTACTTGGTGCTTCTGAATTCCTCCATTGATGTCTTATCCTTCAAAATTTTATGAGGATACCTATTCAAAATATAGAAAATGATAAGACATGTTTATACATAGAGACACATGAGCAGAACTAGATCATGAATCATGGATTTGACTAATGATATATATGTTCCTCCTATTTGCAACCCCAATTTACTGAGGATTGTAGGGAACTATTAACATTTTCTTGATTCATTCTTTCATGCAAAAGGTATCTAACTCCTTTAGGGTATACTCCACTCCATTATTGGACTTTAACACCTTAATATTTATACCTATTTGATTTTTTACAAGACCCTTAAACTCTTGAAACTTCTCAAAGTCCTCATCCTTGGTTTCCATGAAGTAAGTCTATGAGTTCCTAGAAGAATAATCAATAAAATATTTGTAGCAAATGTTACTTGATAAGAAAGTTGAAGACATGGGCCCACATACATTTGAGTGGAATAGGTCAGAAACCTCTCTTGACCTGCGTTCACTACTAGGAAAAAATCCTTCACATGCTTGCCAAATGCACAACCTTTGCACACTCCTTTCTTCTCAGCCTTGAAGATTGGCAATCCCCACACCATGTTCTTCAAGATTGCCAACATTCACTAGAGAAAGTGACCTAGTCTTTATTGTCGAAGCTCAACTCCTTGCAAGTCGCTTATGGCGCTCTTTCTTTCCCTTCCCCTTCTTTTAATGACATTTGAAGAAAAGTGCCCAAACTTTTGACATGTGAAGCACTTGATGTAGCTCAAGTCCTTCTTTCCCTAGTTACAAGAACCTAGCTTCTCTTTCGTCCCTTTTTAACCCTTCTTAGTTCCTCTTTTCTTGTTTCCCTAATAATCCATTGAATAGCATACTTCCATTTGAATTTAAGACAATCCAACAATCCTCATATAGAGGGTTTATATTAATTTTATAATATCATTATAGGTAAACATTAATACTCATCCTCATATACTTTAATCTATGATATTCTTCTGTAAATGTCACTCCATTGAATTCTAGAAAATCTAGTAATTCTTACGTAGATGTTTTGAGGGTTGTCTAACATGTTTTTTTTATCAAATTTGTTTAGAATTTGGGTGTTTGGGAGAGACATTCTGCTCCTCCTCAATACCTGCAATAGCCTCCATTATTGTCTCCTTCTACTTGAAGTCATTCTATAACCAGCTAAAAATGAGAAGTTTCTTTTGGCATAGATGTCATAGCCAAAAAGTTTCCAGAAAGAACAAGACCTATTTAATGCAATGTGTGCTATCTCTTTACCCTTCAACTCCTCTCAATTTCTTGTCATTGTATTTTAGATTGAATGCACCCATACTACTACATTGGAATATCACCTAAACAAAAAGACAAATCAGCAGCCTAACAAAGAACCCGACAACCTGATCACAACTTCACTGTGCTTTTCTCAAGCATGGATCACAACATCTAACCCCTAGAGCCTTGTGACAACTCAATTTCATAGGTAGCAGTCCTACTATCTATTCAAGGATTTTTAGAAGGTTTCAGCAAACCTCTCTGGTACCATTATGAATTTGTCTAACACATTGTAAATAGATTCTTCTTCTAATGGAAACTAACATTGTCTAAATTTAAAGGCTAATCAAAACTAAAATATAAATCTCAATATAATCTATAAATGCAGTTGGAATACATACATTGGAACACATCAATCAATGTGAAAAGCCCATGTTACTACTATTCCAATACTGCTGAATAAAAATCTGCTAGAAAATTTGTTAGAAAGGATTTTGTGTAAGAAGTGAAACTAACCCTATTACAGATCCACACTCTCACTTGCTCTTATAAGTGACACATAGGGTTCATAAAAATAGATATATTGCTTAGATATATGGATTTTCACTCTATCTAACTGATCAAAAATGAATTCAGAAAGACTGTGAAACATAATACAGAACTGCCTCATCTAACTTTAGCACTTTATCTTTAACTTTAAATCTAACGATAAACTTATCCTATTCTATTTATGGATAGTGCATACATGCATGCATTTTCCCTTACTACTGGAATACTAAAACTTGTGATGTGCCCTTACTGTCTATTTATTATTGCATTCTCACCTACAGATCATTATGTTGTTTGATATTTAATGTTGCATGGATTTGTGTAATATTGTTGTAATAGAAGGTGTCAAGATCTGCCATGTGTGCTCCAACCTAGTAGAAAATGATATGGGGTACACAATCTAACAACAATGAGTCACCAGACACTTTTATTTTTTTAAATGCCACTGTGGGCTATTAGTTTTAAGAGTATTGTTAGGGCAATAAGCTCGATGTAGTTATTTGATCCTCACCTAAATCTATTTTAAATCTAATATAGTGAGAGTTATTGAGAATTTGAGATAGAGAACACACCTTTGGGCCCCTTTTTGGGGGTACCTTGACTAGATCCATCAAAGTAATCCCCATGTTCCAAATTTCTCCATAGGATCACGAATCAACTTTTTCTGTGTAGGGGTTGATGAAAAATATTTGAAGTTTGAGAAGATTGACTCACCTTGGAAGGCATCTTGAAAAAGAGTTGTATATCTATCTTCAGAGATTTCAACATTTCTATCTTTCCAGATTCCCCATGATACTGTTAGAGGAATCCTTTTGAAGTCTTTGAGATCTGAGTTTTGAAACCACTTTTTAAAGCACTCTCCAACATAACCTCCTTTTCGATAGTCCTTTATCCTTGTCAAGCCATCCATTTCAATCTAGACTTCCCTTTATTAAGGACATGATATCAGTAAGTGGCCTATGTTATTTTCAGAAGTAGAATAAGGGAAGACCATGCCCGCTTGTGAAGAGCTTCGTATGCTACATGTGCCCCTTTTTTACTACACTCTCAAGGATATTGTATTTCATGCTACAAAGAAAAAATAAGGATTAACTTGGTCCATTCACCCTCCGACACACATATTTGGCTTTTCTCCTTGGAGCTTTATGAATGTTTTAGACACACAGTGTGTTTGCACTACTATTTGTAAACATGAGGGGTTGTCTTTCAAGTACCCAGGGAACAATATTTCATGGGAATAATTTATGGATGCATCTTGATCAGAATTGATTGCAAAATAAGAAATTTGCGCTGCCACAAATCCTTATCAAAAGAATTAGGCCTTTGATTATGCTATTGGAGACGTGTATAAATGGAAACATCGCTGGAAAATAATTGCACAAAAAATTGATCTGGAACCATTACCATATGAGGGTGAAGGGTTCGGTCTAGATGAGGTAATGAAAGACAAAGGTCTGGTCTGGGATGCAATTTTTAATGAAAGTAAGCTTTTGGATTGAGCACTTGGGAAGGAAGTTCTGCTTGCTTCTGTTTTAAGTAGATTGTTTGATTGTATTACATTTAACATTAAGATTTATTTTTTCATTTAAATTTGACTCTAACTAGATCACCTAACATATCACAAATTTTTTCATCTAATATGCTCTTCTTCCATATGCGCTACCGACTTACAATGTTTCCTTTGGAGCATCTAGTACAAATGCTAGTATAATTACTAGTGAGATTGTGATTTTCTATTGTTCAAAATATACTTTTGAATACATAAATGGATTAGCACCCTTAAAAACCGGTGAGATTGTGATTTCTTGTTATTTAAAATACATTTTTAAATATGTAAATAAATTCAATACTCTAAAAATCCATGAAACACTTATGATTTGTAGAAATCTATACCTTATTTTGAAAGAAAAAAAAATTGTCTATTAATTAAATTATACATAATACTTTCTGACTCCACACATTTAAATAATTTTTTAGATAATTAAAAAAAAAATCTATTTTTTTTAACCACATTCCCGCCAAAAGCACCAAAACTTAAAATATTTCAACAAAGTCGTGTCTAATGTCAACCTTCATAATAAATTATGAAGGCATCAGTGGTAAATGAATTCACTCATGATATGCTCTTTTCAATGAAACACACTTGAGAGAGACACCGTTGTTTGATATCAAACCAATTAGGATGGTCGATTATGTGCACCAAAGTGATGATGTGAGGTATAGTATATGAAGTTGATGGGTTAAACCATGAATAGCACATTTTGATTGTATTGTTCTAGGTTAGAAGGGTAGACATGCTATAACGTAATGCCTTATTCACCCTATCCTATTCTCCTTATAGAAGTAGGTCTTTCCCCTATCGAGAGCCTAGCTATGACTAGGCTTCTATTGTACAAGCACAAACTCAATAACATAGGTGACCATAGACTTCCTAAGCTAGCTTTAAATTCTAGCCAAAACTACCTAAGGCTCAAACGAGGTTGGTATAAAGACACCAGGGCCTGGTTAAACCATTAGGAGATCGATGAGAATGTTGCATTGCAAAACATTAATAACATTAAAAAAATTGTTACTTCTAAGTTCAAAGAAAAAATGTGGTGTGAGAAAGATTTATCAACTAAAAGAAAATTAAGATATTATAAGGAGGTCATCAACCCCACCCTAGAAGATCAAAATTATCTCTTTGTTTTAACTAGCTTAAAGAAGAAAATTAATATAGCAAAGATTAGAACGAACTCTCATGAGCTCCATAGTGAAACGGGTCGTTGGGAAGTTCCTAAAGCACCATGGATGGAAAGGATCTTCCATCTCTATAAGAATGTGAACATCGAGGATGAAAATCACTTCCTCTTACAGTGTCCCGTGTACAACCACATTAGATATCAATTTCATAATCTTTGTTGCAATACTAACCTTCCTAGCCTTTTACGATGTCAAAATTATAGTGGGCTCAAGAGGCTTCTCTCCAAGCTTTTTGAGCATAAGAATAAAATCTTAAATCAAACTAAATAATTCGTTTGTTTAGGTCCGTAAGACCAAAGTTTGGTCTAAGTGGACATTAACCACCACCACCATCATCATCGTCATCATCATCATTAATATTGAAAATAAATTAAATTAATAATTCTAATTATTAATTAAATTAGTTTAGATTCATTTTAAATCTAGATTTTTAAGGGTTAAAAGGGATGAAATTTTTTGAGATGCAATTTTTTTTAGAGTGAAAAGAGATTTGACCTCTTGTTTAGTAGATCTGGACTTAAGATGGATCTAGGTTGGTTTAACCAAAACCCAATTAAATGATAAAATTGACTGCAATCTAAATATTTATCTATTTTTAATTATAATTAACATATTTTTTATGAGATTGTGTATTTTTTTTAATTTAAAAATGAATTTAACATCATGTAAAAAATTTAAAAATATCAGTCACATCAAAGATGATTTTTAAGTGGTATTATTTATATAAACTTTAAAAACTTTTAAGCTATTTTACTAGCTTAACCATATAAATGATATTATTAATAAACATGAAGAAATATCAATATATGATAAACATCAAAGCACTTACGTCATGGTTTGGTATATTTCAGATTATGAAAGGGAAAAAATAAAAATAAAATAGTTTACATTAAATTATTAATTATATTAATATATAAGTTAACATATATGTTTATTAATATATAAGTTAAAACATATATATAAATATATTATAGATATATATAATTATAAATGTGTGAACAATAAAACATAATATTTGATATATATGTCAAATATTTTTTTAAAATTAAATTGAAAAAAAAGATATTGTTATATTTTAAATAAAATCTGAGTTCTTAATTGTTTTGTATTATTGTAGATAATTCTAAGGAAATTAAAATCTCTGGTCATCTATCTAATAATTATTAATAATTGAATCAAAATTTGAAAATTTTATTATTATATAAACATAAACATCATACAAAATTAATTTCATTTTTAAATAAAATTGATTTTAAAATATAATATTTGAAAATGAAACAAATAAATATTAAATAAATATTTATGATTAATGGTTTTATGTGAATTGATTATTTTTATATATTTGATATACAATTGTCGCAAACAAAATTATTCAAAATAAATAAATAAATTCTATCAAAACCAATAGTCTTGCCAATTGATTGTACTCCACATTTTAATATACTATTTGCCTCTTTTCAATTATGATCCAGCGAATTTATATAAAGGATTGGTATATTTAAAACCCAAACCCAAGTGTTAGGCCTTTATGAAGTGAAAATAAAGAATTTAGACTTACGGATTTTGGAATTATAGGTTTGTGAAGCTTGACGTGATAATCATACTTCTTTTAACATGTCATTGGGTTTGCAAACGATGATGGTTGGATAATAGGATGTTCTCATTAGAAAATTAATCAAGATTGTTGATGAAAACCAACCATTCGTTCTTGGCTAGGGTTATATATAGAAGGACTATCATTGGACCTCATTTAAAATAGGAGAGTTTTCTCATTTAGTTTAAAGGTCAACCATCTATTAGTGTAATGATGGATGAGAATTTTACCTAATTACCTAGTGGGATGAATATGTAATTTTTTTTAATGATTCAAGGAGGTTGAAGGTGAACTTTGAGCTCACACAACTGGGACATTGTAGTTTCATTATAAATTCATGACATATAGCTCTCGAATACCATGATGAGCTTGAAGGAAACTCTTCAAATTGTGTTTTTGGTCTGCAATATTTAAATTAATGGTGAAATTAATAAAGGATTTCTATGTTCTTAAGATTTTAAATAAGAAATATCTTGTCTCCAGTTTCTTGCACTAGTATTTGACGACTTATCTAAACTTCATAGCCTGATTAATCATGTTTTTTTAGTTTGTTTTCTCCGGTATATTCTGATCAATCATGTTCTTTCAATTGATTTTCTCTAGCCTGTTAAACTCTAAGAATATGGTTGATTTTTATCAATCCTACTTCTCCAAACACAAAATTTCTACTATATTAAATAGTGAGAAGCTAACCTATTTTTCATGAGCTCCTTGTATAACATGGTTCCATGGATTTCTTGTCCACCACCTTCGTGGAAAAGAGTGATCAACATTTTCATGCCGACCACCTTGCTTGCTGGCAAACTGATGCTACACCATTAATTTGGAGTAGGTACCAAATATTTATAGGCCACTACGGCGTACAAGTTTCACATTCTCTATAACCAATAATCCTTTTTGTTTTCCCTTTTGCTTGGTCAATGTGGTCATAAGAGTTTCCTCCCTTTTTGTCATTCATGTGTGTAATTGGCCTTTTTAGTTTTGAGTTTACTAATTCTATTGACTTACAATCTATGGTTTCATCTTGAGAAGAAACATGAAATATATCTAGTCCGTAAGAGGATGTTTAATCTCCATTAGGGGATTTTTGAGGTTTAAAAAGGGCCTCTTGAGAAAAATGCATAACCAAAATAAAATTTATAAGAACAAATAGAATTCGAGATGATGATGTCAACCATGGGGGATGATTCACCATTTTTGGAGTAAAAAAGTACAAAGATTAAAAAATAATAAAATAATAAAGCTATTTTTTCAACTAGTATTTTCAACTTATCTCCCTAAGGTTTTACTCAAATTTTGAGCGAGAGTACTCGTTGGATGCAAAATTTAATTCCTCATCCAAGGAGTACCCATGCTGCATACTTTCGATTGACGCTACTACACGAAAAATGAGAAATACATGAAAAAACGTGATTGCAATCATGATTTTCATGTATTTCTCATTTTTCATGTAGTAGGGTCAATCGAAAGTATGCAGCATGGGTACTCCTTGGATGAGGAATTAATTTTTGCATCGAACAAGTGTTTCCACTTGAAATTTGAGTAAACCCATACATAGATAAGTTGAAAATACGAGTTGAAAAAATACTTTTGTCTTTTTTCCCTCTAAAATTTGATGATGTAATATAATTTTATTTTATTATTTCCACTATTATTTTATATATTCCTTAGGAGACCCATTTTAGACCTTAAAAATCCCCTAATGATAGCTTCTACTACATGTAGAAGCATGTCGTTTTGAAAACCATATCTATTATGTTTTATTTTTAGATCACAATTTGATCAATGATAAGTATAATTTAAGTAGATGTTAGTTATATTTCATGTTGTTCAATAATTGTATATTCTATATAACCTTTTTTTTGTCTTTCAATTTTGATTTAGAAATAAATTCTTTACTTTTTGTGATTTGCATTTAAGCATTTCTTAAGATTGATTTATTGTGCCATCATTGCAATAGGAGTTTTTCCAATTTAAAATAAAACATTGTGTGTTCAACTATTAGAATTTATTCATATGCATTTTTGGAAGCCTTCATAGTTTGAGATCATATGTTATTGTAGGGTTGAATAATATGTTAGCTACCCCTTATCAAAAAAATTACAAAACCTTTTTAATCATGCAAATCTATTTTATAATTTCCATCTTTCCCAGAGATAAAAGATAAAAAATAGCTAGATACCTTCTATAGTAAAAAATTGAGAAAAAACATTTTCCTTCTTCTTAAGATTCAAAGGGCCAAAATAACTAATAGTTTTGTAGAAGAAACCAATGTTATCTTAGTCGAAGTAGCTTTGCAAGTTTCTCTTTTCTTTTATAAATCTATTGTTAGATACTTTGGAGCTATTGGAAAGGCTGCCCATAATTCCAAGAAATCAACATAGTGGAATAAAGGTATTTCAGATACGTACAATCATATTTAGTCTTTAAGATATAAGTGGTCTATTGAGTATTTATAACTGTAGAAGTTTCGGTCAAGCTTAGCCACAATCAACATACCATCTTGAAGGTGGCCGATGTCTGGGCCTTCGTTGAATGTTAGGATTAAATAGGGGACAAAAGGGGTTAAATGTTCCCTCTTCTCATTTAATCATTTTCTTGTAAATTTCAAACATCTTTTGAATCATCTGTTCATAAAACATTGCTTTAAAAATGATTTAATATGGCATGAATCTAGTCTTAGTGATAAATTACTTCACATGTTTGTTAAGCTGAAAATTTATTGGTGATAATGTTGTTGTTACATACAAAGGAGTATTTCACAGCCATAAAATACAAATAAGATTTTGTGAATAGATTTAACAGATGCCAAAGACGAAATGACAATTATTTTGAAAGTTAATGCTAATCTCGTTGAAAAAAAAAAAAAAACATTTGTATTACAAATTTCAAAATTGCATTGTAAACTAATTATGACCATGGTGAAGTTAACTATGTTTCGCTAGTGGATCAACATACTAACATAGAAACCATAACACTTGTTTGTCATATAACAAACATTGATAATTTACATGTTTACCTAATTTGTTCTAGACTCTTTACTTCATGGTTTCCACTAGATCTATGCCCTAGATCTAGAAGATAGAAGTATTCCCATTGATTTTTTTTTAAGAAGATATATAATTTCTCCTTTTCTTCTGGTATTTTAGCCAGATCTGGGAGAGAGGGACTATGAGGTATCCCTTGTAGAATCAAATCCCTCGATTGGCCCAATCTATGCACCATGTCGGCCACCAGTTCAATCATGATATTAAACTCCATAGCAGTCAAGTTAACATCCTTCATATCTAACAAGAACATATGAGGGACCAAATTATGAGGAATGTGCCCCAACCTATGAGGGATTTCCATTTTCATGCCTGCTAAAAGAATAAAATTCCCGTGAGGGTAGAAAATCCAAGGGAATTTGGGCAAGATCTGGATCACATTTACTGATAAATCATGTGCCTGTGATAGAACAAGAAAAATACATCTCATAGCCTTGTGTGACGATTCGAGAATTCTGTGTAAAAATAAATTAAACTCACTTAACGAATCCCAAAAATCCAACATCCTTCAATGAGGCGAAGAATGGGACTATCCTTGTATGACCAAATCCCTTCTCCTCTGTGAAACTGAGGTTCATAGCCTGCATTGATGCCTACAAAAGATCTATAGAGGGGTGAAACCCTAACTCATTGCACATCCTGCATTGTTTCTCCCTCGTATCTCTATCAATTTTATCTAGCACTAAGACAAATGCCTTCCACTATATTAGTGTGCTTTCTATTGTATTTCTCTATGTGTGTATTTCATTTCCTTTCTTTCCTTCCATTTCATTCCTTATACAGCCCAAATCAATGGGCTTAGTGAAATTTTGTACTTGTTGTCTCTTAGTGCATTTCCTCGTTGAGGTTGGGGTATAGAGAGTTAGGTATTGAGTTAGTTTCACTTGTGAACGACCACGTTTTCTAAAAAAAAACGTGACCCATAGTGAAAGAAAAGAGAGATCACAGAGTAGAAGATTAGAACAAGTTGTTGTTGGAGGAAGAACTCATGCGATAAAGGAATGAGATGATGGAAATTTTTTCCCATATCCTTCTACAACATCCAACAATAGCTAAGGAACCTTTAACAAATAGCAATTTCAAAAGTGCAACATCCTTCAAAGAACAAATTAACTTTGATATCCCCTTATTTGAAGGCTAAAAAAGATGTAGATTCTTTATATAAATGGTTAAATTTGTTATAGATGTATTACCCTATCCAAAAAAAATATGAAAATGAAAATATCACCTCCAAACTCTTGAAATCCCTTCTCCATGTCAAATATTGGTGATAAGGTTACTTGGAATGAAACAACAAAGATGAGTTTGTGATATTCAAGGTAGGGCTCTTTTGGAAAGTTTTTTTTTATTCCATTAAGGGTGAATTCCATCTTCTAAGGAGCTATGATGACCAATAAGCAAGA
This sequence comes from Pinus taeda, assembly GCA_000404065.3. NCBI lineage: Eukaryota > Viridiplantae > Streptophyta > Pinopsida > Pinales > Pinaceae > Pinus > Pinus taeda. The sequence goes on from APFE030988058.1 coordinate 108,447, forward strand.
TGGAAAATTTTGTGACATAAGAGAGACCACACAATTACAGAGTACAATAATATTTTCCATACCTTCTGCTCAACGTTGGGTATCAAAGACTCTGAGTGGCAACTAGTTTTTGTGGTCTACATAGCTATACATCCAAACATTGATGAAATTTTTGGACATATCCTCATTGGAAGTTATTTATCGATATGATATCAAAATTGAGAAAGATATGAAGTTGAGGAGTAAGTGAGAGTTCGGTTCTATAAATCCGTTGTAATAGAATCCTAGAAGAGTTTGCCCAAACTCATTGAATGAGTGGTAGATAAAGGAGAGACAACCTCAAGACAACCAAACTAAGTCACAGGAAATGAAAGGTAATGGGAAAGCGAAAAAATTAAATTAGAAAGTGGTGTGAGTTCTAGAATCCCCTAGCCCAACATTCATGAACGCTGCTTGAAACAATAATTGTTGGTGGATATTAGATAAAAAAGGATGGAATATGGCTTTGATTTTGATTCAGAATAGGATAAGGAAAAATATATCGTCAATGCAAAACCCAATGCTACCATCATAATAGAAAATATCCAACCAAAAGAGGTTGAGGATCCTGAAGAGGTGGGAACTCTCTATTCATATATGTGGGAAAATGGGACCCACTACATTTCATTATTGAAAATGAGAGCCAAAATAACCTCATCATGGATGATTCCATCAAGATATTGAAATTGTTGATAGTGCCACACCCCCAACCATACATCACTAGTTGATTGAGCCATCAAAGAGACATCTATGTCAGCCAACAATGCTTCTTGTTCTACAACATCAACCCTTTAAAAGGTGAGGTGTTGTGTGATGTTACCTTGTTCAAAATTCGTGATTTTTATTTAGGACAACCTTATATGTGGAATCATCATGCCATTTATGATTCTCATCCTTATAGTGTCACTATTAGTCTAAGAGGTCAACACTAGAAGGTAGAAAAAGTAGTTTCAACTACTGCAATTTCATTAAGCTTAGAAAAATAATGTCGAAAGTTAATCTGTCAAACTACAAAACTTTTCCTCTTCATGGTTCAAGGAGAATATGAAAGGAAGGTCATTACGACCACCACAACTTAAGCACAAGGCCTCTCTACACAACAAAAGTAGGTGGACAAGATTATAAGGACTTACAAATATATATTTGCTCCACCTTTGGGGGTTTCTTTGCAATAGTAGATCAAACACTCAATTGAATTGATTTCTAGTTCTCCTTTAGACAATGGACCAATATATAGGCTCTCTCTTAAAAATTGAGAAAATAAAACTTTAGAAACATGAGCTCATATAAAAGGGCCACATTTGATTGAGATCCTCACCTTTTTGGATTCCAATTTTATTGGTGCAATGAAAAGATGAGACATGGAGACTCTATATTGATTATAAATCCCTCAACAAATCACTATCAATAATAAATACTTGATCCCTTGAATTGTTGATATTCTTGATTAGCTTGATGGTGTAAATTTCTTTAGTAAGATTGATTTGAATTCAACTTACCACTAGGTTTAAATTGAACAAACTATCTAAGAAAGAAATCCTTCAAATATAAAGAATACCTTTTTGAGTTGTTGGTCATGGCCTTTGGATTGACTAATGCTCCAACAACATTCATGAGGATAATGAATGAAATCTTATGTCTATTTACAAACTATTTAGTGGTTGTATATTTGGATGACACCCTCATCTTCAGTAGAATCATAAAGAACATTTGCAGTGCATTCAGTAGGTCTTAAGAACCCTGCGACAAAATGTGTTTGTGCTAATCTAAAGAAATGTTCATTTGGCATGAAAAAATTCAATATTTGGGATACATCACAGATAAACATGGGGTGCATGTGGACCAACCAAGATCCAAATCATTCAGGATTTGCTAGCACTAATGACTCTAATAGAGCTTCATAAGTTCTTAGGTGTTGCTAACTTCTATGAAAGGTTTGTGTTGGGATTATCTCATATTTATTGGCCATTATTTTAGTTGACCAAGGATGGAGATAAATATTTTTTTTCCTGGTCTGAATCACAACATAAAGTATTCAATGATATGAAACATTACATTTGTTTCCATACCTAGAATATTCATTTGAGGTTGAGATAAATTCCTTTAATATGATATTGATGTAGTCCTCACTCAAAAATAACATTTGGTTTCATATTGTTGGACACCTAATCCTCAATGGGTTAGTGTGGAGGCCGAATAGACAAAAGGAGTCCAAGAGACCTTGGGATGTGGAACCCAACGGTCACAACATGTACTATAAATGTAAATCATTTGTTAATAAAAATGTATTCTCATGTTTTATCCTTCAGATTATTCTTGTTGCCCATGTGTGTTTAACATGGTATCAGAGCAGGTGATTATTGGCCTTGCTCCAATGTGAGCCACTTGTTTTGTGGTCTCTATATACATGTCAATTCTACCTTTCTCCTAATCAGAGTTGATCAGAATTGCCACCTTATAAATCATTTTACTGTGTGCATTAAAACCGCTCCTTGCTCAGACCTACCATTTCTGCCTATTACCTGTAACGCTCCATTAATTCATTGTCTGCCAGAAATCCGTTGCCTCTCTTGACTGACACCTCTGACCTCTCTGCCATAATCATTGTCTGTGCCATCTTCCTAACAGTTGGCATGGTTTTCCTGTATAGGTGTAACGTTTCCTTACCCACTTTTGTCTCTCAGTTTTCCAAAAGAGGAGCGTTGAATCTCCACATCTCTGCGCATTGAAACTCCTAGTCGGTTTCTTTGTGCATTAACCTTTGAAGGTCATTGTGTTTATACCTTTCGTTCTGGTGTTTGTAGCTTTCGTTTTGGTGCTCATCCCCTGAGCACTTAGCTCTCGTAACAACTCTATCTTTTGATTATTTACCTATTCCTTCTCTGTACCTGAAAGTTTTGAGAACTAGTATTGTTTGTTGAGGATGATTCAGCTCTGTTGTGGTATTTGATACCATAAACCAAATGAGTCACAGTGCTGAGCAATAACTCTGCAAAGCATAGACCCAACGACACTACCACCCATAACCGCATATTCAGAAACCGGAGAAATGCCTTCATGGTGCCTCCACGCTGGACCTACTGCTCATTCTTGGACACGAGAACCGATATGGAGCTGGTGAATATTTATTTGGGTATCGACAAATTTCATTTGGATGCCGAGAAATGTAATTGGTTGCCGGATTGTTGCCTAACTGCATTCATTGCTGTCGTGATAAAGAGGAGTAATAGAACGGGTGTTAGGATCAATCCAGTGGCCTGACATATGCGTGGTTGTTCATTAACATGTGATACCGCACCTGTCCCAGTTATCTGTGTTGTGGTGGCTCTGAGTCACACTTTGGAAGTCTCTACGCCCTCCTCAATGGTCTGTAAGTTGTGGCCAGGACTGTTAGTTTATTCTGTGGCATCTATTTAGTTTATGATTCATTGCCCGCAGATTCATATGTTGTTCATCTTAACACAACACTACCTATGATGTTCTATCCATAGTATTAATACATAAGTTTAGTCCATATTCCATGCCATATGCTGCCGTAAGCTCCATACGCTCCATACACTTTGATAATCAGATTCCATACGCTCCTTGCAATCTTATTTCTTCGGCGCCCAAGTTTCTTACATTGTCAAATGTGTTGACACTGGGGCGTGTCACTGTAGTTCCTCTTATAATTGTCGTGATAGATATGAACATCATAGATATCATGAGAGAGAGCGAGATTATTGTCGTCGAGGTCAAAGTCGTAGTGTGAGTCCTTCATACAGTAGTAGTAGAAACCGGAGTAGGGATGATGAGAGAAGGAAAAGATCTCGGAGTCGTTCTGTAGACAGTGGTTCCCTAATTCGGCATAGTCGGACTCGTTACAGGAGTGCCACGCCATAGCCGCGAAGTCCAGATCAGTCTAGTCCTCCTGCTAGGTCTCCTACACGTGTAAACTTATCACCCAGTGCTTGAAATTTGTCTCCAAAACTTCGGAGTGTGTCACCTAGTAATTCAATAGAATGAAATCTACTTTAGAAAGATGTCGGAGATGCTAATGAAGATAATGCTACTAGTCTTTGCTATTCTGGCACTGATTTGAAAGAGAGAGTCTGAAATCAAGTCCACAACTACGCTTACCATGATGTTTCTCTTAAGCAGACGGAAACAAAGCGTTTGTTGCAGAGTGGAGCTGCACTGTCACTTGTAGTTCCAGAGATAGATGCTGGAGAAGAAAAAGAAAAGAACGTATTATAAATAAACGCTAATTGAAGAGATAATAGAATACATCTACAATGCAGCTACGTAGGGTTGGCATGCTTGTGGTATAAGTTATTCAGTTCATCTCTATGGGTAACACCTCTAATTCTTGCAAATAATTTGTGTTTGAAGAGCATTGAAGTTCAATACCTCTACATTGTATGCATGAGTCATATATGTACATTGTTCAAAGGAACCTTTTTGGTCACCAAAGAAATTTCACGGGACACCAGAGATCGAACTAATCTTGAGGTGTCATGATGCAACAACTGCGTGTACTAATAACATCACTTCGAATGAAGTAGATACTAAATTGGTTTTGTAGTGCTCCTGATTCATGGTGGAGCATATGCTAGCAAAAGATAAGAAGGTGATGTGTTAAGTAGCATAAAATGATAGCTGCGAAGTTGCAAGCCTTCCAAGATTAAGCATATGGTATTTTGACATTTTGGTTGTTCAGAAGTCCATTTGTTTTCCAAGTATTTTCTAGACATATATTTTTTGATGAAAGTATTCTTCTTTAGTGAAGAAATATACTTTGTCAAAAGCCTTTGTTGGTTTTTGTATTGTGGAGCTGGTTAGTAAAGCATTCATTATGAGAAACTTAAAATTGCACCAGCAAATTGTTGGTGATTTATGTATCATCACTGTTTAACATTGTACAAAGGATCAATACAAAATTGTAGGTTTAAATTTAAATATATATAATATATATATATATATATAATAATATATATATATATATATATATATAATATATATAATATAAAATATATATATATATAGATATAAGTTGCTAGCTATCTACCCTTACAAGTACATTTGTGGTCACTTTTTGAGGTCTTAAGTTGGTTGAATAATGGTGAAAATTCATGGCTTATTAGAGTTACTGAAAACTCTAATAAATTCTACTACTAACAACACAGTTAAAATTAGCAAAGCCTCTCTTTTAGACATTCAGGTCTGTCTACAAAATGCATAAGAGAAGATAGAATTTTTACAGCTTGAAACTCAGCTACAGCAAGAAGAATTAAAACAGAGGAGTCATCACTCTGAACCTGTTTCTGTTCAGAACAATGAAACAGACTCCCATAAACAACAAGACAATATTGTTAAAGTTCATTCAGATCCAATGCCCAATAAAGTAGCAATTGTACATGCAGATGCAGACACTCAGTCTGCACTTCCCAAGCCCATCATCAGACCTTGGGAACAGCTTGTCCACAACAAGCACAAAACTGGTCTTGGATATGACAAGGAATTTTTCTTTCATATTCCAGACTACTCAAAGCCCATTCAATTTTAGAGTGTTGGATTCCTTCATGACAGTTCACATCCAGCTGTTTCATATTTTTCCCCTCTTCCACAGCAGTAGGAACAACAACAGATTGTAAAATGCCAACATTGTGATTAAGTTGGCCATCTGAAAGATCATTGTTTTGATCTTCATCCATGTAAGCACTGTCATAAAACCAGTCATTCTTCACACAGATGCTTCAGAAACAAACGTCCTGCAAGAACAAAGATTCATCTT
>APFE030988059.1:0-10487 GCA_000404065.3 Pinus taeda
GTTTTTGTGAATCTATCCAAGCGATCAAGTTGCCACTCAACAACATTGTCAGATTTGGATGATTCAAGAAAAATTACATCTCTAGATATAACAAACTTTTTATTCTCTTCATCATAGAGGCGGTATTCTTTGGAGGTGTTTGAATACCCCAGGAAGATACACTTACGACTTCTAGCACCAAGTTTGCTTCCATGTACCTTTGGTATCAAAGCATAACAGGTGGAACCAAAAATCCTGAGATGTTTTACTGAAGGAACATGTCCATACCACAATTCATAAGGAGTCTTGTTTCTTATAGCAATAGATGGACATCTATTCTTTATATATGCAACACATAGGACAGCATCAGCCCAAAACATTATCTTTACATTTTTCAAAAATAGCATGGATCGTACCATATTCAAGATTGTTTTATTGATTCTTTCAGCTACACCATTCTGTTGGGGATTATAAGGCACAATTGTTTGATGTTTAATCCCATGTTGGCGAAGATAGTGTTCAAATTAATTTGATGTATATTCTTTTCCATTATCAGTGCAAATAGACCCAATATGAGATTGTGCATCATTTTCAATCCATTTATGAAAGTTCTTGAATGTTTGAAAATCATCAGATTTGTTCTTCAATAAATAAACCCAACATATTCTGGTGTACTCATCAATAAATGTCATCATATATTTGTTTCCATTTGTAGAAGGAATAGGCATTGGACCACATAAATCTAAATGAATGTGTTCAAGTTTTCTATGTGCTCTTGAATGTGAATCATGAAAAGACTGTTTTCTATGCTTTCCTAGAATTCAAGCATCACATTGCTTAAGTTTCCTTGGAATTGTAGGTAAACCAGCAACAACATTTTTCTTCAACAAGCGAAGGTTGTCATAGTTCAAATGTACAAATCTAGCATTCCATAATAAACTTGATGGAAGTGTACCTTCTTCATAATGAGAATTGTATGAGAAATGTTGTGCATGAGCAGAGGTTCCTTGCATCTTGAGAAGCCTTTCTTCTTCTATTCCCCTCATGACAAGTGAGTGGTCAGATGCTTTTCTTACCTCAAGCTTGTCATCAAACATATGAATGGAGTGACCTTGTTGGTGGATGTGGACCAAGGACAACAAGTTTCTCTTGGGTTGTGGGAGATATAGAACATGATGTAGAAGAACGTCTAGAAGACTAGGCAGTTTAAGCTTGATTGTGCCAAGCCCTGATGGCTTGATTTTTGATTGGTCTGCAAAGTATACTACTCCATCAACATTGTCAATAAATTCCTCAAAAAAAATATTTCTATGAGTCATGTGGCAGGTTGCTCCTGAATCAAGCAAACAATCATTTTTCCATGAAGCAAGTGAAGCATTAAATAAATCTTCATTTACTCCAATATTACATTGTGCCACAACATAGTGAGCGGATTCAGGTGCTTTACATTTGTTTGTATCATCATTTTTACCTTCTGTTGGTTTCTTTGCTGCTCAATTTTGTCCCATGGTAACTTGCATGTAGAGGCATCATGTGATCCATTTCTTTTGCAGCATATGTAGTGTAAATCTTCCTTTTCTCCTTGAGAGTGTCTACCCCCCCACCTCTGAAATATCTTCCTCTTCCTCTTCGACCACCTCTTCTTCTGGAAGAATCTTGAGCAAGATTCTTTTCTTTATGAGCAAGGAACACAGCCTCTTCAGAAGATTCAGGGGTTGTCTTCTTTCCAAAAGCTTTCTCTCTTTCAGCAAACTTTTTCACAAGAGAGTCAAAGGTGATATCTTTAAGATTTCCATTTGCTTGCAATGATTCAAGATAATTGGAGTAAGTAGGATAAAGTGCCTTGAGAAAAGTGATAAGAGGAATATACAATTCAACCTTAGTGGATTTGATATCATGCATTATAGACTTTACTTTAGACACAAGATCAAGAGGATCGTTATTTTGTAGTTCAAGAGTGAAGAGTTTAATCATGAGTTGAACAACTTCAAGTGCAGAATGTGAGTCATGGAGTTATTTCAACTTTTGTAATGCTTCAAAAGCAATTGAAAATGGTGAAATATGGCGTCTCACCTCTTCATTTACAGATGTTGCGATTAATGCATAAGCATTGTTGTTCTTGTTCTCCCAAATGACAAGCTCTTTGTCTAAGGTAGGTTGTTCTGGCTTTTTGTCTCCATCTCCAACACACACTCCTTTCCACAACTCATTGAAAATGAGCATGTGTTTTATCATCCGAGACCACTCAGGATAGTTCTCTTTTCCAGTGAGAACTATTTCCATGATGGATAGGATTGAATGCATACTGTAACAAAAAAAATTCTGCTACAAAACTTTTACTCTTAATGGGAAAAAAATATAATTATGATATGACTGGACAACAAACTCAACTTGACGACAAATGTCAATACCCAAGACATATATATTGTAATTCACACTATTCAAAATATATATCGGTTCCTTTTTACATTGATCACCCAATGTAGCCCTTCAAAAAATTTTAACTCACATACACATCAATATATAGGCAACGTACCAAAACAACGTTCAAGATACCATGATACCATCTACGTATATACATTCAACGCATGGAATTTAACTTCAATGCTTGCACTTAATAAAATAGTGCAGTGCTCTCCCTCGTAGTGTCATTCTTATGTTGACAAAAGTAATTAAATGGTATAAATATTTCACGATGAGCAAAGCAGGTCTAAAAAACAACGCTTGTACATTCAATGCATGAGCAGAGCAGGTCTAAAAAACACTGCTTGTATACCACGTATAGCCAAAAATCTTCAACATATAGCCAAAAGAACTTCAACATTTATTCCAGTGCTTCCGCATCAACACTTTTTCTTACAGATCAACCTTCAAAGGCTTTGATCCACGCACCAGCAGAGTTTCACGCAGTAAACTTGGTCATGGATATGATTCATGCACTCAACGCAGTGATGCTCTCAATGTAGTAGCAGTAACGCTCTCAACATAGTAATGCTCTCAACGCAATAACGTGGAATGAACACATCTCCAGTAGCATGGAATGAGCAACGGTTCAGCACTCCATCCTGACACACGGCAGAGATGGCCTTCAGTCCGCTCAGAATAGTTATGCAGCAATACAATTATGGAGTGGGTGCAGAAAAATTATGTAGCAATATAATTATGAAGTGGGCGCAGAGCAATTATGCAGCAATATAATTATGCAGTGGGTGCAAAATAATTATGCAGCAATATAATTATGCAGTGGGTGCAGAACAATTATGCAGTCAGAGTGCAAAATGGGTCAGAATCATTTATGGCAACCAGAGTGCACAGAGGCAGTGGACAGAGAGCACAATAGGCAGAAGGGAGTTACAACTGTTTTTGGGAGCTGGATCTACTTTATTGAAGAGAAAGAGAAGGCATTGGGTTCTTGTTGAGTGTGGTAACCGATTCAGTGTGTGTACAGAAAGGACAAAGTTTAAAGGTTAAAGAAAAAGACTGATTGAAGGATAAGTATCAGTATTTTGTTTCAGTTTTATTATTCATGTGATATATGACTCTGTTTTATGATTTTTACATGTGATATATGATATTAATTTGTGATGGTTTAGTTTTGAGCTAACAAGATGTGATATGTTTATACATAATGATTTGGTCAAAGAGCTAGTTTGAATTGTTATGATGGGAAGTAAATAGGATTATAGGTGTACCTTATTACTGAGCAACTAAAGAGGTATGATTCATATTTATTTCAATTTATTTGGAATCTAATGGAAATTATGTGCTTGGTATAGGAAAGCATTGAAAATACCCAGTTTGGGTGGTTGAAACTGATTACAAGAATTAACAGCAACAACACAGGGATTGAAACAGGGAACGCTATGTCGTAAAGAACTTTAGGAGTATGACCATTGTGGGACATTAGTACCCAATAGTGTCCATTTATTTCCATGAGCATTCTATGACCGGTATGATGGTTTTGAAGCAAGGATATGCCTTGGTTTTTGGACCTTCTGATGTGAGGATACCTTGCCAAGGGCTGGATCGTCGGGAGAGGGAATGTCAGGGAACTTCGAAGGTGAGTGTCTGCACGAAAGGGGGTGATCGAATTGGCCAAGGGACTATGTAGCAGAGAAGGGAAGGTAACAGAATGGATTTTTTTTGGTCATTAGCATTGCCAGATGGAATCAAATGCACATTGGGAGTGTGCCTTGGAACAGTGAGACAACAAATATTCACTAAGGCCACAGGTAGCGCAAGGATCATAACGCTGGACATTGGATGTATGATTGACTTTGGTAGTTGATTTTGGTACTTCCTGGGTAGGAGTTGAATTTTGGTATTACTTTGAGGGTGGAGGTGTGAGCCTCTAGATTCTATTATTGTAGATGCAGCCATTGTATCCTTTATATGTTGGTTGAAGAAAATGTGCATATGTATATGTGTATATTATTTTAAATAATATATCGAGCTATGTTATAAAGCTCCATAGATAGTATGATTATTTTATTGTTGAAGAAAATGTGTATAAGTATATGTGGTTGTGATTGTAAATACAATAATGAGTTGTGTTATAAATCTTCAATAAACGGTATGCTTGTCATGTTTTTAGTAGTGATCATTGTAAATACTGCAACAAGGTGAGTTATAAAGCTCCATGGGTAGTATGTTTTGGTTTTCAATGGTCTTTCTGGTCTTAGGTGTCATAGATTGTTGAGGATGATGTTCCCTTAAGGGGGAGGGGTAGGGAAAATTTTAGGGGCTAATATTCACAGGTGGGCTAATATTCCATGCTTTTTCCAAAAAAAATATTCGCCAAATTCCATTTTTATAAAAGTGAATAGGCCCAAATTTCATAGTATAAAATTATTTTACCTTAAAAATCACAAATATTATATATTGTCTAATATAAAATAATTAGAAAGCTAAACATTTTTACAAAAATTTCATCAATATTTTAAAATATGGATATTAGGGACTAGTACTATTCGCCAAGGTTGCTAAAGTTTAATATAAACTTCCATCCTTAAAATTTTCCTTGGGGAGGGGTCTATAACAACCCCAGGTTAAAATTTCATGTAATAAAATTAAGAATGGAAAAATAAGACCAAGTTCATGGGACATGTATTCCAAGCTAAATGTTGGGAAAAACATCCTAGCGAGTGTCGCTTTCAGATTATTATGGCTAAGGAATTAGAAGAGGATTTCGAAAGGAAAAGAGAAATTAATTGGAATTTTATTTATAACAAATAAAGGAAAATAGGAGAAACAGAATATGAAAGGTCACAAGTTTGCATGAGAGGAAAATTGAAAGGAAAATGAAGACAATAGAGGCTTCAATGATAAAATCTACTTCCGAGGATCAATTCGTAGACTTTTGTCAGTTCATCTTTTGAGCTTTATATCTTTGGAGATTAATATCTCGCAACATGCATGAGTTTCTAGTGTAATGATATAACCAATGAATAAAGGAGTTGTTGCAGCAAAGAATTTGGAATTGATGGTTGATGATTGTGTGCCTCCTTTTAAATTATTAATTGTCTTTGCATATTTATTATATTGTGTTTAGCTATGAATTTTTAAATTGCATGCTAGCTCTGTTGTGATGGTTGATGGAACGTTTAGAATGCATTTATAAAATAATAAATAAAACTTCTTCTGCACCATTCTAGATCCCTTATCTCTTGTTGTTCCTGTAGGCCCTCGATGAGAGGATCCCTTTTCCCCAAAGAGGAGTGAAAATGTCAGAAATAAGTTAGACTACGAAGGCACCTTTTGTTGGAAACCTAAGGTTGAACCTTGGGTCCTTATAATTAAATTTGATGCCAAAAAATGGTTCTATTGCCGTGACCCGTGAAAATTTCAAAATTGATCTAGATCATGGTGTCGATGATTCTTAGTGGCAACATTTAGGATTGGTGGCATGAGAATATTGATCGCTTTATTCTGAAACAAGATCACCTATGATAGAAAAATCTAGATTGGTTTAAGGAAGAATTTTTGTATCCATAACCTACTTGCAATCAATATGAAATCTTCTGCTCCATGCTCCTTGAAGAAATGTAGAGTTGGTTCAGGAGGCTACAAGTTAGAGCTAGAGAAGGGGATCACCTTAGTCTTTGCAGAGATTGGACTACATCCGATTTGGATGACCTGCATCGATTAGATACGGAACTAACAAGGGTTGTTGAATTTTGGGTTATGTTGTGGCCACCAACAACCCCCCTCCTTATGAAGTGTTATTGCTAATACTAAATAAGTGGGGACCCTCAGTAATTTTTTAAAAAAAAACCAATTAGTGTTATATTTCCTTTTAGATGAAACTTACAACATCATGGACTTAGGAAAATACCTTTGAAGAATCTAAAAACCTAAGTTTCATAATGAAGAAAGTAAATTCACTCCTTACGATATATCGCATCGCGCAAAGAATGATAGGGTACCTCCTAATGAGTTAAAATGATAAAAAACGCGAGATTGCGACGCGAAACTTCATCGCATCGCATACATCAAAGAAACACTCACATTGAAAAACTTTAAAATCGTCGATATGCGATATCACATATCGCGGATCACAAAAATCACATGAATTACACATAAGGATTATAATGATTAAGCGATCTACGATATTGCGATACTGTGATATTGCGATACTGTGATATTGTGATACTGCGATATTGAGATACTGCGATACTGCGAAGTTGTGATGTTGCGATATTGCGATACTGCGACCTTGCAATAGAACAGCACGATGAAATTACGATAATGCAATACAGCGATCCGCGATATCGCAAAACAAAATCGCAGGACCTCTCCATCGCAGTTGGTTCTGGCTCATTATTCAAGAAAACTTTTTCTAAGCCAAGAATTGGTCATGCATCTTAATGCGAATTAATGAGTTGTTGCCAGTTGTTAATGAAGTATGGTGTTGTGTTTTTCGAAGAACTAGTTCACGTAAGGTGGCATGTTTTGCATATCTTCGTAATTTAAAGTTTTCTTGTCATTAATTTTTTTATCATTACTTCCACCTCAAATGTAAACTGCAGGAACGGAGGACAAAGCGTTATACAAGGCAGTATGCAGAAAACTATGAGGAGGAAAGGCAGCACTCCAATGCCCATTTTAGAAGGCACACCTAATCCACTTAAGGGAAAGAAAGAGCCGCAGAACTCTTATGGGGCATCCATCATAGATTTCTCATATACATCCATGGTTGAATGGGTACTGAACAATGCTGATAACAAAAACAAACAGTTTAATGCTCAGGGTCAGGAACTCACGGAATCACTATTTTTACAAATTTTGAGCTTTATACCCAATGAGAGAAAAAGGTGCAAGAGATGAAAAACACATTAGGGAAGCCCGAATCAAGAAATAGAGGCAGTTTCTGATACGCGATTAGCGCTTAGCGCCAATCGCGCATCGTTGAGAAAACTTGCTCGAAAAGGAAGGCTCCTAATTACTCAGTCACCTGCAAGCCTCGAAAATTGTAAGAAAGAAGCGATAGAAATAAACTGGAAGCAGAAAACTAAAGGAAAAGCAGAAGCAGTCCAAGGGTTAACCAAGTTGAAATGGGATTATTACCAGGTACACATGGTAATGCCACATAGTCATTGGATGACTCTCAAGTATATCATCAATTTTACTGAGAAGATAATGCCAGCTCTTTCCGATTCTGTTTGCTTAACTCAACCAAAGACAGAAGACAGTCAACCGACTCCACTCAAGAAAACACTGAATGCTTGCGACGTTAAGGAGCAAATTTTGAAATAGTTAGATATTAGATTTAATTTTAGAAATAGTTTTGCTTAGAAAGAGGACGGTCATTTAAACTGAATCCTCAATTTCTGTAAATAAGTTATTTAGTTAGTAGTATTTAAACCCTTCTCATGCATTTAGAGAAGGGTCCATAAAATTTATCAAAAACTTGTCCTTCAGAACATGCACTTTTTTGCACCCTCAAGAGGAGGTTTTTGTGTGAATAATGGAACAGGTATTTTGATATTTGCATTTGATATCTGCTACTGATGTTGCACTTTGTACTCTTAGTGGATTGTAAATCAAGGAGAGATAAACAATTGATTGCTTGGAAGCTCATGAGTAGGACTAAGTTATAAATGGTACTTTTATCTCTTAACCATTTTTGCTTATGCGTTAAAGTGATATTCAGTTTTCAGTTGTTTACATATTACAGCATAGATGCCTGAGTTATCATTTGGCACTTTTGTATAGTGATAACTATTTATTTATGCTTAGTGTATGAATAGCTCATTTATGCGATAAGTTTTCACAACTGTTTTGTCTAACTTCTTATACGGAAGTAGTTCATCTTTATTGAATTCTTTTCTTATAATAGCTGAATGATCTTTATTACCAGTTATTGTTTGAAATCTTTCTAGATCGCATAGAAGAAAGATCACACCCCGGGTTAGCATAAATTTTGATATTTTTTCTGTTTATTAGAATACAACAGCATAGCATTATATTAGAATTAGGATAGAAATATTCCATTTAGAAGAGAAATACCCATCTTTCTCACACACACACTGAATTGGGAAACTGGTCCCATATCCCCAGTCAAACCCGCTATACCAAACGGATAAGGAGCTGCCAACCAAGGTTCGGACCGGGCGGGTATCCCCCTTGTTGTTGACCCGATTTTAGGGGCCTTCAACATATTTGGCGCTAGAAGGAGGGCCTGAACTATGAATGGCAAGTAAATCCAAATCAAAATACCATTCTGAGAGTAAATCGCCCTCACCATCTCCCCCGACTTCTCCATTACAGATAAATCCAGAGATAGAAGTCGCCAGAGCATCAACCGCTGCTACAAATCCTGACATTTCAGAAAACTCTGTTATTGAACCTCCTGAAGTCGAAACTCTGATTCAAAAACTTCAGCGATTTTCCATTTCCCCTCAAATATCTGATAAATCTCGGGGAAGTGTGACTTCGCAGTATAACCCTACTTATCCCCTGACCAGATTAAAGAGTGAAAAGTTTGGTGTTCAACCAACCGAATTACCTCTTCCGAAAAGGAAAAGAGCAAGGAAGTCACCTAAAGGGTCCGACAGCGAGACTCTTTCATCAACATCATCCATCTCAAACTCTCCACCGCGAAGTCAACCATCCACTCCTCCACTCCATACCATTATCAATCCACCCAGTGGAATCCCTACAGCTCCTCCTCAATCATCCTCAATCATAATAACCTCATCTTCCCAACCACAGGGATCATCTTCTGCAAATCCCCCTGTTAGCAGTTCAACAATGGCCCAGTCTCCATGGAACAACCCTGGGGCAGTCTTAATGCCTGCACCCTTGAGTCAAATACCGGCCCATCCTAAGAAATGGCTGCCTAAGTTCAATCCCGAGGTAGGCATGCTAGCAGAAGAGCACATAAACAACTTTATGCTATCCATCAACCTCAAAGGGGTTACTAATGAAGATGTTGTTTTTGACTATTTCCTTATACCCTACAAGGAACAGCTGGATCATGGTATTTCTCATTACCCTCTGGATCTATTACCAGTTGGGACATCTTCCAAGACCAGTTTCTAATCAAGTTTGGTGACGACAGGTCTACGGCAACGTTAAACAACAACCTATCAAACCTTAGAGCCAAACCTAGAGAACCTATCAAAGACATCAATCTACGTTTCAATAAAATTCTAAACAAAATTCCTACTGCTTCCCAGCCCAGCGAGGAAGTGCGATGTGAATGGTATATCACTGCATTACCATCGAACATAGCAATCTTTGTGGACAGGGCTAATAAAGCAACCCTAGCCAAAAACATGAAAGAAGCCATAGCAGTAGAGAAACATATAATAGCTTTAGAGAAGAAATCCGTGATAGAAGAACGGAAGTCTAAGAAGGTCACCTTCAAAGAAGAGTCCAAGAAGAAACAAGCAAAAGATCCATTCAATTCGGAGGGATTGCAAAAAGTTCTGAAGACCATGTCCAATGAAATGGTCGATATAAAAAAACAAGTAGCAAGAACTTCTTCAAAAAATCCCTACAGAGCTTTTAAAAGAAGCCCGTCAATGGATTCAAGGCCACCCAATGCTATAACAAGTGCTAAATCCGAGGAAGAGGAAGAGGAAATTGACACTGAAGGGAAAACCGATGATGAAGAAGTTGTAGAATTACAAGGAATGTGGGATTTCATCCTCCCACAAGAGGAATATCAAGAAGTATTCCCAGTTAACACACGAAGTAGAAATCAGCTTGACCCTCCCCAAACTACCCCAAAACCAAAGAGCACAAGCTCTACAACAAAGGATAAAGTTGCAACAAAGAAAACGACATCTAAAGCGACTCAAACTAGCCCAGTCCAAACAGATTCACCTACTCCATCTAAAACGCTAATCGTTTCGGATGAAATGGAGTACAATATCACAGAAGACATGAAAAAGGCTAGGGCCAACATCACTTTGTATGAATTGAGCAAGCTAAAGCATCAACAAAAGATAATGATGAAAGAATTACATGCTGTGCCAGTTGCACCTTTGCCTGCCGCTGTA
>APFE030988065.1:8941-38315 GCA_000404065.3 Pinus taeda
CTTTTCCTTGTAAAAAATTTCAAAATGGTATATTTAAATTTATAATGAAGTAAAAAATGTACTATCCATTCACTTTATAAGGAACAAAACAATGATTTGCATAGATGCGTGCACGGTTTTATCCAAACATCGAAGAGATTATATAAGTTCGACGTATTGAGAATTAGATCGAACAAACGATGAAATTCAAAATCTATACTTATTTGTATACCATCATTATAATTTCAACATTCAAACGTAAAAGTCATCAGCGTTATTCAAGTAAATCCATTGGAATACTAGTTTGGTGATCCTTGACCTATCATATCAGATACCTTTAGATATTACAGTAACAATCAAGTTTTATTAATTTATTTTAATATATAAATTATTAAATTTATATCAAATATAAATATATGTTTTGTTGGTCCAAGTAGCCTTGTTATTCACTAGGCTAAGGTTAGGCTAGGAAACTTTTGGAAATGATAAATGAAATTTTATATAACAAGAAATTGTGACACGTATGTGATAACAACGTTCCACCACGTCTGGACTCTCTAAATGTTTGGTAGAGAGAAATAATATTTTAATGCATAATTAGAATTTTTATAAATAGAATAATACGAAATTAGTGACTCGGTAAACGTTTATATAATTAGTGAGGGTCGCTTTTAAAAAAGTACGACATGAACTTGAACTTCCCAAAAGGATTGATGTGGGCCATGAATTTGTTTATCGGAGATGACACTTTCAGTGGTCGAGTAAGTAGGAGCACAAGTGGTGAAGATGTTTATGAAATAAATCGTAATTAATTAGTCTATAGGTGATGAAGATGTTCTTAATACATGGATTTAGACTTGTTATTCGTTTACTTGGCCATGATGTGCGCGTGATGACGATGGTTTTGAAATAAATTTGTAATTTTTATACAATTCCATAAATCATGCACTTTGATAAAAAGGTTTATATGGGAGGCCTTTAGACTTAGTCAATACTGCATGCCCTTACCAAAATATTATAGTAAAGGCTTATAAGTTTGTTGCGCCCTTACCAAAATATTATAGTAAAGGCTCTTAAGTTTGTTGCTAGTTTATTTATGCAAATTTTAAATTGTAGGTTGTACGCTTTTATAGTATCAATACTTATATATATGAATATTTTTGTTTTTGTAAATATAATTTTTTATTTTTTATTTAAAAAAAGGGTTAAAATTTTCATATATGTATTTTTTAAAATCATTTAGTTTAGTAGAGAAGTTTTAATGTTGGTTTGTGATAATTAGATTTTGTTTTAGGATAGGTTCTTATGGTAATTGAAGTGTTTTTTATTGATCCATGTGGGAGGGTGGAGTGATTGATTTTTTTTTTTGGCCTACTTTCTACCTTTCTCGGGGCTCGTCCAAGAAATTTTCGAACATGGAAATGGATGAGGTGGATTATGGAAAAAGTTTGTATCCCTGTGAACCATTCAAACTGCAATTTGATTTCCCAAGTAGCACATCGATAGGGTCAAAGGGTAGTGGGGGGTCTTTTAGACTACTCCAAGTACTCCTATTAATGTGATCGTTCTTTCAATAGGTCATTCATTCAATGCAAAGCACAATGAAGCAAATTGAAGAACTATACTAAAGGCCCTTTTCCCACCGAAGGATAATGGTTTTATCCCCTCAAATGCTCCCCCCACTTGATTTTGTTCCATCCCCTTTAACTTTGTAGGAAAACAATAAGGTGTTGGAGAAATCTAAGCTCACTGTACATTTTAATCTCATTTTAGGCCCCAAACCTACTAAGAGGTGTATAATAGTGAAGCTTGGAAAGGTCTCAATGGTGGTAGAAAAGGACATGGGGTTTCGAGAAATTACTTCTCTAGCAAACAAAGCTTTTGTTGATAGATTTTGTTGCAATTCTATTTGTGACGCTGCTTTGAAGAACTTGTTATCTTCCTCATGGGCATTAAAGCTAGGGTACTTTCTTGTGTTCCACCATTTGGTTAGAGGATGTATCTACTTCCTATCTAATTTATAGCAAGATTGTTAGAAAATTTTGGAGAAGGACTAGTGATTAGACCCCTCTGTATTGATTTTGCAATGGTGGACAATAGACTTCAACCATGTCAAGGCTCTTCTAACCATTCAATCGGTGTGGAATATTTCTCCAAGCCTCTCCTTTCTTTTTTGGTTTGAAGCTATCTTGAGATCAATCAAGAACAAGTTAGGCTGATTCATAAGTCTTGACCCAATTTGGGTTTCAAGACCAACTAGAAGGTGGACTTGGGTCTTAGTCCATTTGGACATAAGAGAGGATTTATTCAGGGAAATTGACCTAATCTATAATGGCTCTTTATGGCTCCAGAAAGGAGAGTATTAGAAGTTTCCCTTTCATTGTGTTAGTTGCCATGATGTCAGACATTCGAATGTTGGAAGGTGGCTCCCACGAAAATAATTAAAGGAAAATGGAGGTGTTAAGAGTAAGAAGGGCTCTGTCGCAAAGGCCTCAAATGTTCTTTCGTCAATTCTATTGACACACTTCTTCGAAAACTTTCGCAAGACATTGTGATTCTTAAATAAGTATCTCCCTTAATAAAATCTAAACTAAATTAAAACTAAAATCAAGCTAAAAGTAGGTGTGGTCCTACCTCCATGGTTGTCATAAGGATGATCACTTGTTTATACAATAATTTCATGAAGGTACTTGTATGATTATTCCATTAGGTTTCACGGGGGCAGCAATACCATACCACGTGTGTTCATATTGGGGGATATATATTGAGGGAAAATGACATAACATATTGCTCATATAATAGGGTGTAAATGGTTTTTATATTGGTTGGTATAGAAAATGCAGCTCAAAGTTAACGAAAAAATATAAAGGGCTATAGAAAATGTTAGTGAAAAAATGGATACCTAAAATATATAGTCAAAGTAGGTGTTTTTAAAATTGGGAAGGTGTATTGGGTTAGTATTGGTATGGGGCTAAATAATGTGATTTTTAGAGGCATTTTATAATATGTAGTCAAATTCAGGGTATTGTTTAGTATGCCTCTAATGTACATGATATGTCAGAGGCTCATTGAGTGAAACCCTTGTGGATTATTCTACTTCTCTAAGTCTCTAATCCACATACAAATGGTTGCCATGCATTGTTAGTGCATCCTCATTGAAGGCTTGACATTAAGAGTGGTTCTACCATATTATGTTAAAAGTTTTATGTTTTCTTATATTCAACATTCTTGGTCAATGGAGATATTAAAGGGTCTTGCCATATCCAAATACATATAAGAAACCATAGACATAAGAATATATATCCATAGACTTCCTTTTCAAGTGCAAATGTAATGAAGTTTGGTGTGGGAATGGCCTACCTTAAGAATATATGTATGTGTGTGTTAAAATGAGGGGATATTGATTTAAATCTATTTGCCAATACATATATTATGATGAAGTGTTGTGATATATGTGTTTTAACTTGACCAACATCCGCATGGAATCAAAGGCTTAGCCTCATATGTTGGGTAAGAGTTATATCTTCATGAAAAATGTATAAAGGCATACAAAAAAATATCATGTATTTTATTGAAGGGGATTGTGTTTGTATATTTGATGCTTCCAAGACCTACTCGAAGTAATTATGTGACTTGAAACCCATCGATAACAATACACATTAAATTTGTGGAGGGTATAGGTTTGTTGCACCAACGCACGTCCACAAAGTCTAGCCCTAAGTTTTATGCATATCAATATGGTTCAAATAGTGATTTTACTATTCATTATTTTTACAATGGTACTTGAACATATATTTAGGTGATTCATTGTGGAATTTTATGATAATATTTGACGTGTAAATCATATAGAAGCAAATTATACTGACGTGTTGAGGTTCTAATAGCAATCAATTCAATGGAGCCTCCTATGTAAATAACCATGTAGACTGCACTATTTTTTGCAAACACAGTTTTCTAGCTGATCAAGCTAGTGATTCATTGCCATAGTACTTTGGGTTAAAAAATTTCATTTTCTTAACTAAATGAATGAGTTTCAATCTGTCTTCTGAGCTACCACTCCTCAATTTTTTTGGATTCTCTTGCTCAAAATCAACACAAAACAATGAAATTGTTCAAGGTGGGAGGTAGAGTATATCTATATTTGAACAAGTAGAGGTTGCAGGGGCTTGGTAAGAAAATCAAGGCTCTAAGCTATGGTCCCTTTGAGACACTGAAAAGTTTGGGTGGTAACTCCTATCGACTCCTTTTACCACCATACATGGGAATTAACTCAATTGTGGATGTATAAAATTTGAAACTCTATGAGCCTTCCATGCGAGAGAATGAAGAGGAAGAAGTCCTAACTTATGTAGAGGATTTGGTACCTGATGCTCAAGAAGAGTTGATAGAAGATACAGTTTTGCATAAGTGGTCCAAAACTACAAGACAAGGGTAGCATGACCTCTCACATATTCGTTTGAAGGGACAACTTCCAAGAAAAGATAAATGGTATACCAAAGAGAAGGTGAAGGAAAACCTTCCTCTCCTCAATCAGTAAAATATTTTCGGCAACAAAATCATCCAAAAATGGGGAGGTGTGATTCAAATTGGATCATTATATTGTTTTTTATCTATATCTATGCATTTTGAGTGGAAAACGTTGAGGAATCAACTCATATGACCGTTTTTATCGGCGAGACCCAGTTTGGTGAAACACGGTCTGAAGCCTTATTGGAGCATTTTGAGGCATCAAATGACATTTTTTTTGCCGAGATAAAATGTTTCTTCTTTATCATGCATCTTTTCATGCTACTCTACACACATA
The DNA here is from genome assembly GCA_000404065.3 of Pinus taeda. NCBI lineage: Eukaryota > Viridiplantae > Streptophyta > Pinopsida > Pinales > Pinaceae > Pinus > Pinus taeda. The sequence goes on from APFE030988065.1 coordinate 13,725, forward strand.
AATATTTCCAACAGCGCATGAATTGTGGCAATCAGAGTCCATATGCAAAGGTTATGCCACTCAGAAGTTGACCTTCATGTATTCACACCTATAGTTCGGAAGCATGTTGCATTAGCCCCCATTATTTATGCAAAATGGGCTAGACACATGTTTTTGATGTGAAGGATTCCAGAAGATTCTATCTTTTAACTCTATTTAAGAGTTGATGTAGTCAAAGTTAACCATGAGTACACCAACAAGTTGTGTTATAACTGGGCCGCTAGGAGGAAGAGGCATTCCATTCTTTTGAGAGAATTTCTTTCGTAGTTAAGAAAATATAGAAAGGAGAGATAGGAGGTAGAGCACACAATCAAGATATGTGCACTTTAGCAGCCCATGGGACACAACCATTACTTCTTTGTACCTAACCCATATTTCTAGACAGAGAGAGAACAAAGTGTCCTCACAATGGAGTTGTGCTTTCCCTTGAATGGGTTTCCCAGAGAGAATATCTTGTGTCTTATGTGTGTGTGAGATTATTCTAACATTCTCTATCTTTTTTTTTCATAATTTTCATTCGCATGCATACACTAATTACAGTAAAATCTACAAATCTTAAATTTAAAAAAAGTTGTAATCGTGTAAAAATATGATATTTTAATATATTATTATCAAGTCTGTTGTGATGAACTATTGAGTTGAATATCCACGATAGTTCGTGCATCAACATAAGATTCTCAAATGAATACTAATAGTTTTTTGGCATACTCTAATGATCGCGCATGGCCAAAGTGAAACAAATCATAAATTCCATCTGCATAAACTGTGACAGGCTTCTCAGTCCACTCACACTTCACAAGATGTAGAGATGGGTGCGGTTTGAATCTCACTAGAAGCTTGTAGATAGTCTCTCAACAAATCTTCTTACAATATTTTTTCCAACTCTTGAAGTAAAAATTGAAATAAAAAAAATATTTTCTAGAACTTGTTTTACAGAATCGATCATTCAAACCTTTGTGTTTCATATGACATGCCAACATTTTCACCATCAATTGAGTGCGTTAAGGTTCTTTTTGTTTCCTTAGCCACCACATCTCTAGTGGAAAGAGGGATTGAATTGACCCAATTTCAATTAAAAACTAACATGTAACACCTTTTCTATTTGCTTCATGCACCCTCGCAACAGAGTCTTAGATACATGAATCAGAGTCGTAGATATGTGAATAAAATGAAGAATATTTGGGGTGTAGTCACCAACATTAAAACTATACTATAGAATTATATTTATAAAATAAAGTGAACAAACCTACTTCCACCTCAAGTTGAAATATATACACTTATTGGCAAATAAGGAAATTGTAGTACAAAATTTTAATCATAGTAAGTTTCGAAATAGTATAAATATAGGAACATCCAGAAAATACAAAATTCAACTCATGAAAATTAAAATCTCAACCAATTTAAAAATCATTTAGTCTTTAGCAAAAGTAGAACCATCGTTGAATCATCAATAACCCTGTAATAACACAAAGCAAGGAATATATTTTTTAGAAGCTATGGATGCCAGTCCAAGCCAACTCCAAGCAGGACATGGTCATTGGACTTAGCGATATATATTTCCTCATACCTGAGGCATGCAAATCATGTAGTTAGAACTATCTAAGTTGCCTAGATTCACTATATTTTGACTCAACTCAGTCAGAAAATGAGTGATTTTGATTGTTGACTCAGCAAAGGTCAAGCCAATGGCTGGATTAGTTAAGATACATCCAAAATTGGACAATTTAGACAATAATGCACTACCTCATTTAATCCACATGTGTTCAACTTTAGAGGGGAGTTCATTTGCACTTTATGTCTACCCTTTTCGAGGAATATTGAATAGGACATTGGAAAATTTTTGTACCCTTTCTATTTTGAGCATCCCATTATCTTTATGTCTATGAAAATTTTTCTCATAACTTTTATTTTATGTATCTTAACATGATTTTATTTTCCCCTATTGGAAATTGTATATAACATGCATATCTTGTGTCTCATTGTTTACGTTTGCATTGTTGTACACAAATATATATTTCATCTATTTGAATTTCATATAATTTATGAATTTTTTATTTTCTAAGTTGAGTTTGACTTGAAGAGGTTACAACCCTACATGCAATATAAATTAACAAACTTGCATATTTGGTGTCTAATTCTTCAAATTTATAACAAATATTTAATATCATATTATTGAGATATATAACAAATGTTACTGGTTGATTGTTCACATTTACATTATTGTGCATAAATATATATTCCTTCTAATTGAATTTCAAATAATTTATGTATTATTTCCTTGTAATAAATATATTCCATTTCTTATGGTGTCTAGTTGTTCATATTTACATTAAATGCAATATAAGTTAGTAAACTTGAATATGTAGTGTCTAGTTGCTCAGATTTACATCACTTGCAATATAAATCAGTAAACTTGCATATGTGGTGTCTAGTTGTCCATATTTATATTACATGCTATTTACATCACGTGCTAATTGAATTTTAGTACTTCATATATATAATTAAATTTCAAATTATATAATATATAAGATATATAATATTATATATTATATATATATATATATATAATATATATATATATATATAAATATAATATATAAAGTCCAACCAATGCCTGAGTATAAGTCTACGAATGTCTAAGTCTAATTATTTTGGTAGGAAAACATTCACCAAACACATCTGACTCTAATTTCTAAGTGCTAACTTATTTTTTACATGTGGGATAACTGATTTTATATTTTTTTCCAATATATTTCATTTCAATAGCTTTCATTTCTCTCACTAAACTTCCTCCCATGCCTATAAAAACTTATGCTAATCCTCCTATCAAAATTCAAGTTTTCCTACTTCATTTTTTATTCATTGTTAAGAGCTTATTCTCAACTATAAATAGTACATAAGATTTACAAATTGTGAGTGTTCCCTCCTTGAATTATGGTTTATTTAAAGCAACTAGAGTGCTACATAGGGAACTTGTCTTTTACATTCCCCATGTACCATCTTCATGCGAAGATCATTAAAAATATGAAATCTAATTGTCTTGCATAATCTCATTTAAAGAAATTAAAGATATAGGATATTTAATGTTAGAATCAATTAAGATTCCTTGCTTATAGGAAAGTGTTGTCCTAGATTTCCATGTCCATGGAAAATAACCTAGCATACATTCCCTGGTTTTTGTAGCGCATATGCTACTAAATATAAAGAGTAATTGTGGTTAAAGAAGTGTATTCTTATCTATCTCTAAAGCTAAATATATAATCTTGATGAAGAAAAATCATTATTGATATCGGAATAAAAGATATTATTTGGGGCCACTAATCCTCTAGCTAATGAACATTTAGAAATACAGAAGTCAAGACACAGTCTAGTAGCAACATTGTCAATTGAGAACTTCCATGCATGTATTTCTCAGTTGTATATAGTAAATGTAGATGTCATTGATATTTTACATTGTTAAAGTAGGAAATACATCAAAACACATCATAAGCACTTGACACATTTTGTACTTTTCATTTCTTGAAAGCTCTTTATCATATGTTCCCAACTCAATCATAATCTCCAAAGCTATCAACGTGAAAATTGTTTCATATATTCCCAACAATGATATTTGAGCTGCTAGGGTTAATAGTGTTTGAAACCCTCTCTTATTATCCATCTTTTTAGATCAATTAAACTTGTTTGACCTTCCATCAAATAAATATTTTTTTAAAGGAATAGGAAGTGAAAATACCCAGACTAAAATCGTAGAGTGGAAGGGAACTTTATGAAGACCTGTTGTGGCCACCAACAACCCCCCTCTTTGTTTGATATTAGCAATAACACCAAGCAAATGGGGACCCTTAATAGAAAATCCAAATAAACATTTTATGAAAATTTTTGAATTTGACTCCTTCAAACTTTATCACATCACTAAAAAAGCATGAAACGTTTTCTTACAAGCATAATAAACTGCAAAGGAGTGACGCGAAATTCATCGCATCGCATTCATTATGAAGCGCTCTTAAATGAAAAAACTTAAGAAATCTCTGCTGGCCAATACGTGACGTCGCATATCGCAACATCGCGTAAGTAGCACACAATGACTGAATGACTAAATGTTGCGATCTGCGATTCTGCGATAAATGCGATTTCTGAAAATTCGTGATCATGATTTTCTGCGATGACATATTGTGACAACGCGATCCGTGATGCTGCTATGCGAGTCGCAGAAATCGCCCATCGCAAATTTTCCTCGGCGCAGTATTCAAGGAAAGTTGTCCGTTAACCAGGATTGGGCACGCACCTTAAAAGAAATTAATGATTGTATGCCGAAGTATTCAGGAAGGATAGTCTCGTGTTTTTTGAAGAGTCAGTTCACTTTGGATGTCATGATTATGCATTCATAAGAGCTTAAAGCTTTCATGTCAATCTTTATTATCATTACTCTTTTCCTTTGCGTAAACTGTAAGACAAGAAATAACATGAAGCAATGTGCAGGAAACATCTAAGGAAAAGGGGAAAGCATCAATGCTCAGAGAACAGAGAAGAAATCCCTTTAGAAACGGATGCCGCATGTGACAAGACCACAGATTCCAGAGTATCACTCAACAGATGCTGATGTCAATAGGCCACCTAAAGCTCAGAGTCAAAGGCGCACAAAAGCAGCATGTTTACAAAAAACCCTAAAGCTTACACACCAGAAAAGCCCGGAATGAAGAACGGAGGCAATTTTCGATGCAGAAAATTATTCAAAGAGTAAAGTCCCTAGATTTTTCAGTCATTCGCAAGGCCGGAAACCAAAATAGCAAAAGCAGAATCAGTTTGAGAGAAATTTGGGTCATTACCAAGTATACACTTAGTGAATACACCCAGCCAGAGGAAGACTCTCGAAAATATCTTCTAGTTTACCAGAAAGTGGTGCCAGCGCTTGTTATTTCTATTTTCATAGCTCAAAAGAAAGTGGAAGGTGACCAACCGACTCTTCCCAGTCAAATGTTGCATGCTTACAGCACTAAGGAGAAAATAAATATATAATTTAGAATTAGATTCAATTTTTTAGAAATAGTTTTACTTTATCAGAAGGGCGGTCATTTAAAACCATATCCTAAATTTATGTAATTAAGTTAATTAGTTAGCAGTATTTAAACCCTTCTCAGGCATTTAGAGAAGGGTCCAGAGATTTGTCAAAAACTTGTCCTCAGAACATGGACTTTTGCACCCTTAGAGGAGGTTTTGATGAATGGATGGATCGAGATTTATTAATGTTTGCATTTGATGTCTGCTACTGATGTTGCACTTTTGTACTCTTAGTAGATGTTAGAACAAGTAGAGATAAATCGTTTTTGCTTGAAGTTTATGAGTAGGATTAGTCATAAATGGTACTTTTATCTCTTGGCCATTTTTGCTTATATTATTAAAGTGATATATAGTTTTCAGTTGTTTATATGTTATTGCATGAATGTATGAGTTACCATTTGGCACTTCTGTATGGTGGAGTCATTTATTTATGTCTGATATAAGAATAACTTATTATGCGATATGCTGTTCACAACTGTTTTGCCTAACTTCTTATGCAAAGTGGTTTATCTTAATTGATTTCTATTCTTATGATAGCTGAATTATCTTTATTACCAGTTATTGTTTGAAATCTCTTTAGATCGCATAATAGAAGATATACACCCCGGGTTAGCGTAGATTAGATGTGTTGTTACTCATTATATTACAATAGCATAGAGTTAGTTTAAGAATCTGAATTAAATTAGCTTTAAGTACTCTTAGATCAGCTTCATCCAACCCTACACACACACAGACACCCTTAGATTGGGAAACTGGTCCCATTATCCCCAGTCGGACCCGCTATACCAAACGGATAAGGAGCTGCCAACCAAGGTCCGGACCTGGTGGGTATCCCCCTTGTTGTCGACCCGATTTTCGGAGCTTCAACATATTTGGCTCTAGAAGGAGGGCATGAACTATGAATGGCACCTAAAACAAAATCTAAATGCCATTCTGAGAGTAAATCACCCTCATCAACTCCCTCGACTTCCCCAGTATGTTTAAATCCAGAGTCAGAAGTTGCTCAAGTATTAATCACTACTACATACCCTAATATTTCAAACCAATCTACCATTGAACCCCTTGAAGTTCAAACTCTGATTCACAAACTCCAGGGATTTTCTATTTTTACACTGAGGTCTAATAAATCTCAAAGCAGCGTGACTTCGCAGTACAATCCTGCTCATCCCCTGACCAGATTAAGGAGCGAAAATTTTGACATCCAGCCAATTGAATTCCCTCTCCCCACCAGGAAAAGAGCAAGGAAAACATCACAGCAGTCTAACAGTGAGACTCTTTCATCTACATCATCCATTTCAACTCCCTCACCGCAAAGTCAGCCACCCACATCTTCATTCCAAACCACTCATCCACCTTCCACAACCCCTCTTCTTCAATCATCTAAGATCATAATATCTTCATCTTCCCAGCCTCAGGGATCATCCTCTGCACTTTCAATTACTAGCAGCTCAACGATGGCCCAGTCTCCATGGAACAATCCTGGGGTAATTTTAATGCCTCCACCCCTGAGCCAAATATTGGCCCATCCTGAGAAATGGCTACCCAAATTCAATCCAGAAGCAGGCATGCTAGATGAAGAGCACATTAACAATTTCATTCTTTCTGTCAATCTCAACGGAGTTACCAATGAGGACGCTGTTGTCCGGCTTTTTCCCTATACAATGCAAGGAACAGCTAGGTCATGGTACTTTTCATTACCCTCCGGGTCTATCACAAGTTGGGACATTTTTCAAAATCAATTCCTCACCAAGCTTAGTGATTACAGATCAACGACAACATTAATCAGTGACCTATCCAATCTTAAAGCTGAGGCTAGAGAAACCATCAAAAATTTAAATTTACGGTTCAATAAAATTCTCAACAAAATTACCACTGCTTCCCAACCCAGCGAAGAAGTACGATGTGAATGGTATATTACAGCCTTACCATCAAACTTAGCAGTCTTCATGGATAGGGCAAATAAAACAACTTTAGTTGAAAACCTGATAGAGGCGATAGCAGTAGAGAAACACATAATAGCCTTGGAAAAGAGATCTGCGATAGAGGAACGCAAATCTAAAAAAGTCACCTTCAAGGAAGACCCCAAGAAGAAACAAACGAAAGATCCTTTCGATTTGGAAGGATTGAAAAAAGTATTAAAGACCATGTCAAATAAGATGATTGACATAAAAAAACAGGTGGCAGAAACTTCTTCAAAAAATCCCTACAGAGCTTTTAAAAGAGGCCCTTCAATGGATGTGAAACCACCCAACGCTATCTCAAATGTCGAATCCGAAGAAGAGGAAGAAGAAGAGAGTACCACTGAAGGGCAGATCGATGACGAAGAAGTTGTGGAACTACAAGGAATGTGGGATTTCATCCTCCCACAAGAAGAATATCAAGAAGAATTTCTCGTTAGCACACGAAGCAAAAATCAACTTGATCCTCCCCAAACTACCCCTAAGTAGAAGGGCGCAAGCCCTGCAACAAAAGATAAAGTTGCAACAAAGAAAACAACCACTAAAGCGACTCAATCTAGCCCAGTCCAACCAGATCAAACACGTCCATCGAGAACACTGATAGTGTCAGATTAAATGGAATAAAATATTATTGATGACATGAAAAAGACTAGGGCTAATATCACTCTTTATGAATTGAGCAAATTGAAACATCAACAGAAGATAATGATGAAGGAATTACATGCCGTGCCTACTACATCTTTGCCTACAGCTGTAGCTTCCCACAACACGGGAAGACCTCCAACCAACACGACCAATAAGATTGATCCAAATGACATCGCCTTGATTGGAGGAAGATCAAGATCTCACACTCCCCCTTTTCTTCTCACTTATTAAATTTTCAATAAAAATGTGCACAATTGTTTGGTAGATTCTGGGGCTTCAACGAATATTTTACCCAGATCAATATGTGCCAAGTTGAATTTTCAACCACAAAAATCCGCAGTGCGCATAGTTTAGCTTGATCGTTCTCAAGTCGAAGTGATTGGTGAACTTAATCAAGTCACCATAAGATTGTCGTCTAACCCGAAGGTATGTCAAGTTATTGACATTCTAGTAGCTGATATCCTAGAATTCTATGGCTTAATTCTTAGCAGGGATTGGTTCGAAAAACTCCATGGATACTTCTCAACCGACTGGTCGCACATGTGGTTACCCTACAATGGTAAACCGAATCAAATAAAGGTTGAACGAGAGTTACACCAGAAGTACATAGTAACGGAATTGGAGGGAGAGAATGAAGCAATAGCATATAACAACAACATCATAAGCAATTACTCAGTAGATTCTTTCCTCGACAATTTCAATGCTCATACATCACCTTACTTAGAAAATTTAGTTTTGTCCCAAGTCGAAATTTTTTCCCAAACTGATAATTCAAAGTGTGTTAATTTTGTAGATAAACCTGTAAATGCATCTTTGTTTTGGAAATTGTATTTTGATGGCTCTAAATCTAACGAAGGAGTAGGAGGAGGATGTGTTCTGATTAGTCCAGAAGGAAATAAGACCATGCTTACGTGTAGACTTGAATTCGATTGCACAAACAATACAGCGGAATATGAGGCCTTGGTGCAAGGCCTATACAAAGCAATCGGGTTGAACGTCAAGTATCTTCAAGCCACCAACAACCCCCCTCTTTGCTTGATATTAGCAATAACACCAAGCAAATGGGAACCCTTAATAAAAAATCCAAACAAACATTTTATGAAAATTTTTGTATTCAACCCCTAAAAACTTTATCGCATCGCGAGAAGAGAATGAAACGTTTTCTTATGAGCATAATAAACTGTGAAGAAGAGACGCGAAATTCATCACATCGCATTCATTATGAAGCGCTCTTAAATGAAAAAACTTAAGAAACCTCCGACGGCCAATATGCGACGTCGCATATCGCAACATCGCGTAAGCAACACACAATGATTGAATGACTAAACGTGATCTGCGGTCTGCGATAAATGCGATTTGCGAAAATTCACGATCATGAATACTGCGATGACACATCTTGACGACGCAATCCGCGATGCTGTGATGCGAGTCGCAGAAATCACCCATCGTGAATTTTCCTCGGTGCAGTATTCAAGGAAGGTTGTCCGTAAACGAAAATTGGGCGCGCGCCTTAAAAGAAATTAATGATTGTACGCCAAAGTATTCAGGAAGGGCAGTTTTGTGTTTTTCGAAGAGTCAGTTCGTTATGGGTGTCATGATTATGCATTCATAAGAGCTTAAAGCTTTCATGTCAATCTTTATTATCATTACTCTTTTCCTTTGCGTAAACTGTAAGACAGGAAATAACATGAAGCAATGTGCAGGAAACACCTAAGGAAAAGGGGAAAGTGTCAATGCTTAGAGAATAGAGAAGAGATCCCTTCAGAAACGGATGCCGCATGCGATAGGACCACAGATTCCAGAGTATCACTCAACAGATGCTGATGTCAATAGGCCACCTAAAGCTCAGAGTCAAAGGCGCACAAAAGCAACATGTTTACAAAAGACCTTGAAGCTTATGCCTGGTAAAGCAAAAATAGAAAAAAGAAAAAGAGGCGCTAAGAAGGAAAACGCACCAGAAAAGCCCGGAACAAAGAACGGAGGCAATTTTCGATGCAGAAAATTGTTCAGAGAAGTAAAGTCCCTAACTTGTTTAGTCATTCGCAAGGCCGGAAACCGAAATAGAAAAACAGAATCAGTTTGAGAGAAATTTGAGTTATTACCAAGTATACACGCAGTGAATACACCCAGCCAGAGGAATATTCTCGAAAATATCTTCTAGTTTACCAGAAAGTGGTGCCAACACTTGTTATTTCTATTTTCATAGCTCAAACGAAAGCGGAAGGCGACCAGCTGACTCTTCCTAGGCGAATGTTGCATGCTTGCAGCACTAAGGAGCAAATACAGAAATGGTTCGGAATTAGATTCAATTTTTAGAAATAGCTTTGCTTTATCAGAAGGGCAGTCATTTAAAACCGTATCCTAAATTTATGTAATTAAGTTAATTAGTTAGCAGTATTTAAACCCTTCTCGGGCATTTAGAGAAGGGTCCAGAAATTTGTTAAGAACTTGTCCTCGGAACATGCACTTCTGCACCCTCAGAGGAGGTTTTGATGAATGGATGGATCGAGATTTATTAATGTTTGCATTTGATGTCTGCTACTGATGTTGCACTTTTGTACTCTTAGTAGATGTTAGAACAAGTAGAGATAAATCGTTTTTGCTTGAATCTTATGAGTAGGATTAGTCATAAATGGTACTTTTATCTCTTGGCCATTTCTTCTTATATTCTTAAAGTGATATACAGTTTTCAGTTGTTTATATGTTATTGCATGAATGTATGAGTTACCATTTGGCACTTCTGTACGGTGGAGCCATTTATTTATGTATGATATATGAATAACTTATTATGCGATATGCTGTTCACAACTGTTTTGCCTAACTTCTTATGCAAAGTGGTTTATCTTAATTGATTTCTATTCTTATAATAGCTTAATGATCTTTATTACCAGTTATTGTTTGAAATCTATTTAGATCGCATAATAGAGGAAATACACCCCGAGTTAGTATAGATTAGATGTGTTGTTTATCATTAGATTACAATAGCATAGAGTTAGTTTAAAAGTCTGAATTAAATTAGCTTTAAGTACTCTTAGATCAACATCATCCAACTCTGCACACACACACACACCCTTAGATTGGGAAACTGGTCCCATTATCCCCAGTCGGACCCACTATACCAAACGGATAAGGAGTTGCCAACCAAGGTCCGGACCGGGTGGGTATCCCCCTTATTGTTGACCCGATTTTCGGGGCTTCAACACATCCTCAATTTGATGGAAAAAATGAGATAGTAAACAAATGTTTGGAATGATATCTTCGTTTCTTTGTCTTTGATAAACATAAACAATGGGTCAAATGGTTTCCTCTGGCTGAATGGTGGTATAACACTTTCTTCCATACTACAACAAAAATGACCCCATTTATGGAACTTTATGGATATCATCCACCATCCGTCACATCATATTTAAGAGAAAATTCTAAGGTTCAAGCAGTGGAAGATTGCATTGAGCATCAACAACAATTTCTCCAACTCCTTAAGGATAACCTCACTTTTCCATAGAATAGAATGAAACAACAGCAGATCAACATCACAACGAAAGAAGTTTTGATGTAGGTGATTGGGTATTCCTACGCTTACAACCATATAAACAAATGTCCCTCAAGCAAGCTAAGAATGATAATAAAATTATCACCAAAGTATTATGGTCCATACAAGGTGTTGCAAAATATTGGTACTATGGCATACAAATTGGAGCATCATGCAGCTTCCCGAGTGCACCCAGTTTTCCATGTTTCATGTTTAAAGAAGGTTATAGGTGAAAAGCTCCCAATTCAAACAATATTACTAGAACTTGACGAGGAAGGAAAAATCATATTGGAACCTGAAGCAGCCACAGAAACAATAACTTGAAAGCTACGAAATCGATCAATTTCAGAGTATCTCATCAAGTGGAAGAACTTCCCCGTTGAAGATTCCACATGGGAGGATGAGAATTTTATACAGAAGCATCCAGAACCACTCAAGCATTCAGGACAACAATTTTTTGAAGGAGAGGGGCATGTTAGGTCCCTATAATACTAGTGATTCCCCCATTACTATTGTCATTGTAGCCCTTATTATTATTATTGTGCCCTTATTGTCCCCATATTGTTATTATTGTGCCCCATAGAAGCCCACTATTGCTTTTGTTGTGCCCTTATATTATTATTGTTATGTCATTTTTGATTATATTGTGACCCCTTAGACTCTTATATATAGAAAGGAGGTTTAGTCATTTGTATCATCCAAGAATTGTTCATTTGTGTAATGTAAAGGAGGTTTCCCTCTCGAAGAGGCTGATTTTGAAGTCGTTGATCTATCTTTTCTATATTTTTGTGAGTTAGTTCATAACAAATACACTACCACAAATGAGTTGGTGAAGGGTCATAATATGTCGTCCATCAACCTCATGAAGGTTGAAAGGTTTTTCAACCCGAAAGGCATGACCAACCATTTGAAAAGGCCCTCGTAAGATTTGAAGGTGGTGTTCCACACATCAGAGGGTTCAATATGTACTTGGTGATAGCTAGACTTCAAGTCAATCTTGCTGAAATATTTCACCCCATTGAGTTGGTCCAAAAGGTCATCAATCCTTGGGATTGAATACCTATTCTGGATAGTGATCTTAATCAACGCCTGATAGTCAATACAAAGTATCCATGTCCTGTCCTTCTTCTGTAGCGACACGATCAGACTGCCACAGGGTGGTAAACTTGGCCTGATGTTCCCTTTCTACAACAACTCTTGAATCTGTCTCTTGATTTCATTGTTCTCTAGAATAGAGTGTCAATAGATAGGCTCGTTGGGTAGCGACATGATCGAGGTCATATCGATGGAGTGTTTGACCTGATAGTGTATGGGTACTCTTGTGGGTGAGGTGAAGATGTTCCTATACTCCTCTATGACCTTGTCTGGAGGCCATGGTTGTGGCCACAATATTCTTCTTGCCCTAAGGGCGAATCATAAAGAAGACAAATTTCCCAGTCTAGGAAATGATCTTACTGCATTTCTTTGCAAAGATCAAAGAGATGGAAGTAGGTGGTGCTACCTCCGATATCCTCTATAATTTATTACCAAAATAAATAATAGTAGTGTGAGGCCTAGACTCATACATATCATGACACTTCCAAAAGCATGGTTGGCCTAATAATACATCACAAACTTCAAGAAGAGCAACATCACACGAGACAAGTGTGGGTGTTGAGTAAATTAATTGCTTGATAAAAAACAACTAATCACCTGGACATTAATTATCAACCGAGGAACATTTTTCTATTTCAAGGAAGTCTACAAAATATATGCAAGCAACTTCCAATAGCTAACTCTAGTTCTCCATGATTGGGTTCTACACGATCAAGCTCATTCGAAAAGAAATAAAATGCAAGACTTGAAAAACAATACTAATTTAAAAAGTAGAAAGTAAATGACAAGAAAATAATTATGCTAATAACATGGTTTGAATCAATACTAAATTAAACCACAACTTGCTGAATTAGAAATTCAACCTATTGCACACAATAGAATTCAAATGCTAATCTAGAGCAGAAAATTAAATGAAATCTAGAAATTGCAAGAAACAACAAATCAGGAAACGCAGCAGCCAACAAATTACTTGAAAAAAAAGGAAATTTACTTTAAGGAACAACAATTAAATTCAAAGAAATGAACACATAACTAAACTAATTTAGATGTTCAACGCAACACCTTGTCTAAGGTAGTGGGCGCAACTGCCCAAGAGCTAGTTCTACCTTGAAAAATAATTCAAATCAGATTACAAGTAGATATTTATGAAATTCCACTGATAGCTCCTTTCATTAAAAATTATAAATAGATATAATATATCTCTGAGCTCTTCCGCTATTTCAATAATTGTCCCTCCCCTCTTTGATCTTTGTTTTCATTTAAATACACAGAGAGCAAAGGGAAATTACAACTAAATTGATTACAAAATGATTTTCCATTACAATTGTAGATTGGCCAGAATAAATTGATTAGCAAGATCAGATCTAAAAGATATCTCCATCATGATTCAACTGGAACAAGTTGAACCTGGTATTGCAATTGGGAGAATTTGGAAAATGACAAGAACACCAAATCTGAGAAAATCATCTTCAGAGAACCTTGCGTTTTTATCAATCCACACCGAATTTTGGAAAACTTCTCATTGGAAAACTAATTTGGTATGTTCTGCACAAAACCCATGTCTCAAATTTTCAAGATTCATCTTCAATTGTCCAAATGTACGACGCAAAAATGTCACTTTTTATCCCAACGATTTTTTGAGTTGGAATATTTGATTATGAGTTGAAGATGAAATTTGCAATCTCAAAGAGATATTGGAGGCTAAAATCATGAGTGATGTTAAAAAAAAATCATTAATAAACCATCATTGGAAAAATCATGCATAATAATATTCAATTTATTAAAAATAAAGGAGTAAACATATTACTTATCCACAAGAGCAAAAATAATTATGAAATCGAATTATATGATAAAATGTGATAAAATAGTAGTAGAATTAGATGGAATGGATGTTAATTAGTGATAATATTAATAATGAAAAATTAGTGACCCAATAGTGGGGTGGTTAGTAGACCCAACCATTTCATGACCTCTGATGAAATGAGGTTATTTTGGCTTCCATTATGGACAATGAATTGTAGTGGAGAACCCTTCATCCACATTTATGGATCTTGGTGGTGGCAACGGTGGTACTAGGCTCCTCATCAATAATATTCTTCCCTTTTTCATTCCCCTTGTCAGGATCTGACTTAGGGTCGGACCATGCATTTGATTCAGAAGCACTCAGTTTGGCCACCAGTGACTTCTTGTATCAACACTCACTTGTGTTCTGAGTGGGTCTCTTATGGAACTCACACCATTTCCCTGTGTCCTTCTTGGTATTCACGGTGTTATTGTTTTCTTGTGACTTCAACAGGTTGTCCTAGGTCACCCAGCCTTGGCTTTGTCCTTTTTTCTATGGTTTGAGGGCGCCTTTCGCTTACTTTAGATTCGCAAATCCAAAGTCTCACTTCTTTGGTTTAAATATCTACTTGATCTTGATAGCGTATCAATAAGTAATGTCAAGCGAGGAGATGCCTAGGAGCTCCATATCGTCTTGGATGTACTTGTGTAGAAAACCGTGGTACTTGAGTACCAAATTCTTCACATAATTCTTGATACCCAACTTCGTGAAGCGTATGAAAAATATTTGTGAACTTTGACACATATTGGTCCCTTCCCTACTGCAACATGGTCCACTTTATGTATTTATCTTCACAGCTTCCGACAGGGTAATATTGTTCCTTGATGGCATCTTGGAAAGAATCCAAGTTGGTGCGGCTAAACACAGTGAGGGTTTCCTCTCGTCCTTCTGTTCACATTAGGTTTCCCGCTAATCCTTGACGTAGGGGGCGACTTTGAGAAGTGAAAAAGTAATATTTTCCCGATTGGAAAAGTCATGAACCGAAAAATATCATTCCAACAAATTTAACCATCTATCTACAACATCTACATCTATCTGGCCTTCAAATATGAGAATGTAAAAGTTGTCTTGTACCTTAAAGGGAGTGGCGCCTCTGGAGCAGCTGTTGGATGAAGATGCGTCCCCTGTGGGCAGCCGCCAAAGGATCTGGGCAAAGTTATCCATCATTGCGTTCCTCTATCACTTGAGTGCTTCTTCGAGAAATATTTTGATGGGATATCCTACTCACTCGTCTTTCTTTTCTTCTGCCATGGGTGGTTGTCAGGGTTTGCGATGATGGTCTCTCAAAGGTTCAACCAATTTGAGCCCTAACTCCTTATACCCTGACCTCATTGGGGACATGCAAAAAAAAATAGAGAAAGAGTAGACTGCTCTGATACCACTGATCTAGACTTATACAGGAAAGAAACATAATACAAATACAAACATAAACACAGAGATGCAATAGAAATAAAACTTCATTTCATTAATATGAAAGAACTGAAATATGCTTACGTACAAAATGGAAATAAACTAGCTTGGGAAATGGTAGCTTATATCTGAGAAGACATGTGGCAAATACATGCCTATAAACTATGTTACAATGAGGCTTAAGGGCCTTTTTATTATTGAACAACAAGGGAAAACTCTAAACAACTAAAATCATAACCCCAGGAGATGGAACACCAAGAGTTTGTGGGCCCTTTTGGGCTTAGTTGGGCAACCAACTTCCTTGGGTTGTAACATGGGCATAAGATATCCGTTTGGCTCATAGGATGCCTCATTGCAAATATCTCTTCGAGTACTACATGATTTATGATAGGTCCCACACTATGGGCCAGCTGTGGACCTCAAAAAAATGTCATTTAGGGGATCAAAATAGCTTTGGAATTTCAAGGCTAGAAAAACTGCTAAAAATAGTAAATAATGCTATAATCAAGGAAACATATGCAACCAAATGGAGGTCTAGGTGGAATAGGTGGGTGTCCACCAATATACACTTGGATCAAAGGATTATGTCCATAGCAACAGATAAGCATTGTAATGGAAATGAGGACTTCATTTCTAGAGGGAGCAACATTTTGGGAAACACTAGTCCTCAAGGGAGCCTGAGTGTGGCCCTTAAAATCCTTAAGTTCCTAAGTCTAAGGCATTAGGATTGAGCTTAGAACAAATGATATTATATCATGAAGAAGGATCATGCTTGGCCAAGAGCACAAATATAACGAGAGTGCAGGATGGAGAAATCCCCATCTTATGCCATGAAATATTCACGTCACACCACGTTGGGATGAACACGTGGTACTTGTGAAAAGAGGCGCACTATTAATAGAGGGCACAAGATGCAAATTTACTTGTCACTAGCTGCCAAAATTATCTGTTGCACCATGGAGGTGTGGTAGAGGTTTTCCCCAAGTGTGGACATATAGTGCTATTGACGAGAGGTATGGGGCGTGCCAAGAAATTGGTTCCTTATAATGAATGGAAGCCTTTATGTCTTATGGGATAGAGCCTACACCTCTAGGAATAGACAAATATGTAATGATCAATGAGTGGGATTCCATTTGGCCAAAAAACCTTATAATGAGAAATCGTTGAATTACACGAAGGGCTGAGATGGGGTGGGACCCTTGACTAACCTAAAGTGGCAAGATGGTACATAGGAAAATGTGCATGTTGAGGTGATATTTTGTGCCCAATAGTGTAGGGAAGCTACGTGATGTTGATGGGAAGTCAACATGTCCTGGAGCCATGCCATCATGGAGTGTGGGTCCCTAGAGGGGTTGTGTGTTGCATTTTGTGGTCGAGGCACAAATGATAGATTTTGCAAAGATGAAGGAAATAATGAGGATATTCACCCTGTCGCTTGACACCAAAAGTGTCTGTCCTGATGTGAAAGTCAGGGAGAAAAATGCTCTTAGCAATAAGGTGTGGCACGATGGCACTATGATGTGGCAAGCCCATGATGGACCTCTCGTGAGGTGGAAGTGCCACGTGGATTCCACATGGTAGGTGTATTGCTAATGTGGCAAGGGAACAAGCCTGGTAAAATTCAAATGACTATAATTTCTAATCCAGGAACTAGATCAGAGGTAAATTTTATATCGTTGGAAATATTTTGATGATTTGGATGCAATGGCGTTGTCCAAAGTTATTCTGCCAACTTTGGGAAGGAAGAAAATTTTATAACCCCATTTCCATGAGGAAACTACGATCTTGGGTTAGATTAAAGTAACACCTCTCACTAGGATAGGGGAAGTATAAGTCTATGGGAGGGAGTGTTACAGAGTGGTACCCTAGCATGGTTAAAAATTGGACTATGATGGGCTTAGAAATGATTATATTTGGAGCTCTATTACAGAGTGTAGTCTATAAGGGATGCTTACATGCTATGCATGTTGATTACAAATTGAGTATTACATGCATATCAATGTTGATGGCAGAAATATGAAATGATAGAGATAAAAAATTATGATATGTTAGTTGTTTTATAACATGCATACTAACTTGAAAATTTGTTCTTTATATAGATTTATATCCATGGGTTTATTGCAATTAAACCAAGGTGATGGGTAAATGAACTTAATTATATTTTGATTGGATGATAGTTATGTATGTGACAACAAATAAGAAGACACCAAAGGTCAACAAGAGATTAAGGGAATGATTAGATTAATGGTGTGGCATAACCCTAATAAATGCCACCAATGTTAGGATAAAGAATCAGTTGGAAAGAGGATGGAGGAAGACCCTAGATTGGATGAGCATCCTTAAAAGCATAAGGTCCAAGCTAAGAATTTACAAGGTTGACAATGAAAGACTTTTCGTGGCTCAGGAGAAGCAAGCATGAGTAAATAGAATCATATTACAGATCCTATTAGATTTAAAAAGGCAGAGGCAACATGATCTAGGTGCCAACCACCTAGAGAGGGATAAAGATAGGAAAATTCCACTAGGACTTGGAAATCACAAATTCAGAACTTTAGGTGCAGAAGGAATTAGGTCTATGAAGAGACATACATAACAAAGTGAAGACATAATGAGAGGAGGAAATCCATTTAGTACCACAAAGAAAAATATATATAGTCATAAACAATTGTCTAGTGCTGCCACAAAGAGGCACCGTCAATAGAAACATAAGGGATAAGATTTGATTCCAAAAGAGTTTAAAAAGGAAAAACCTACTACATTTTATGGAGAGGAGAAGAATGCATAGGAAGCAGAGGCATCACTACTAGGAATGAAGAAATATTCAAAGTACATGATTACTAAGAGAATATGAAACAAGAGTGGCCATTTTTAGCTTAAGGACAAAGCTGGTATATGGTGGGAAGACCTGAAGAATGTCAACAAAATTCAAGAGGAGCTGTCTTGGAGGAAATTTGAGAGATATTTCTTGAATAAGTACCTATCTAAAAGGTACAATGACAACAAGGCTAAAGAATTTCATGAGCACAAGCTAGGGAAGATGGTAGTTGATGAATACAAAATTAGATTCTTGGAGCTGTTGAGGTATGTGCCTTACCTCAATGATGAAAAGGAAAATATTCAAAGGTATCACAGTGGGTTGCCACAAGAATTTAGGGACATAAATGTTGAGGAATCTATAGGGTAGTAATTACGATTTTTTCTATTAAACTTGATAACTTCTTGTGATGTCTTTTTACTTTTCTTAATTATTAGATTATTCTATTATTATTATGTTGTTATTATCATCAAACAACTACCAAAACAAGAATATCAACAATACACAAGAAAACATTATGTAGGCTACAAGCCAAGGCTAGAAATTATCCAATTAAGAGGAAAACCCACAAATCTCTTCTCTTTTTATAGATTCATCAAATGACGAATTCCAAGACCTCTAGACCAAGAGAAATACCCTTCCAAGACCAAGCCAAAACTTCATGATGATGTTCTCCTTCTATCCAAGTCAAACCCAGTCAAATCTCTTCCAACTGTAAAACTTCGACCCCCAACTATAGAATTTCAACATCCACTTCAGGTTTGAATTTTTTGGTTCCTGTAATAGCTACTGCTTCCACATGTGTGGGAAATTTTAGGGCTTCCAAATATTCCTTTGACATTTTCTTGGGTTTCTTCTTCTTTTAGGGTTTGTAGGTGACTTAATAGTCCTTTCTTCGACCTTCTTTTTGCAATTTACTTAATTTCAACCTTACAACATCAAAACCCTAGCCTTCCCTCTTCGCACGTGTGAGATAGAGAGAGAGAAATAACCCAACCCTTCATCCTCCATCCTTCTTCGCTAGCCTTATTTATCTTCTTCTTCGCTTATATAATGAAAAGTGAGTGAGTGTCCATAGGAGGTCGAGTTTCCTTTTTTTATATAGGCTCCCAAGGGGGACGAGATGCCCTAAAGAGGCCAACTTCTTAGCTACCAGGCCGACTTGCTCTTGGAGGGTATTTTGACATTTTTAAATACAAAAATAATTATTTAGACATGTTATAGTGTGCCCAATGGGGTATTCTTCATATGAAAATGACTCTATTGACTTATTGACCCCATGACAAACCCTAGAAGCACTTAATGGGTGCTTGACCTCTAAATAAAATTATATTGAGCATGAAACCCATGCTTCAAAAAAATATCAATAATAATTTTCTTTTGTTCTAGAATATAGAAGAATCAATAGTACATTTCATATATTATGAAGACCGAACCTAGTTAAACATTTCAACACCCCCTCTTAATTCTTGAGGTATTAATAATGATACATGGACATTCTCATACTGAAGAGATCTCATAAGAAGAGCCAAATTTGTAAGTCATCTCATAAACTATCATTTCAGCTTATCTCTTTGCATCATTCCAACCATCATTACCACATAGAAATGCATTTATTAATAACTCTATCTCTCCACAAGATTAGAGCACAATGATGGCAAGACCAATGACTAATAGACACCATCATCATTGTCTCTCAAGGCACATACCCCACTCGAGTATTCACAGGGTATGTCCTTTTAGGACAATTCTTATATTGGAATAATACATCTTCAAGGAATTTCCTCTTTGACTTCTCTTCCCTCTTGGATGCCCTACCTTACCCTCAAAGAGTATTGGAAACCAGATGCTTACTCAATCCTCCATTCTTTCTTCACAAAGTGAAGACAAGAATGATGTGTCAATCTCTCCCTCTCAATTGGGGAGGTTATATCAACCAATCCAAGCTTGTCTCTCAAATACACAAGATTATTATTAGGAAGTTATTTTGTTAAGATGTAAGCTACTTGATCATTATTGGAGATATATTGTAGATGGAACACTCCATATTTCTCTAGCTTTCTTATGTAAAGATAATTTTTATTTATATGCTTTGTATTTCCATGGAACACTGGGTCTTTAGATAACCTTATACAACTGGTGTTATCACAATGTATAATTGTAGGGTCCATTGACCCTTCAAACAAGCCGGACAATAACTTCCTCAACCAATCACCTTCTTTGCTTACTTCACAGGATGCAATGTATTCAACCTCAAAACTGCTCAAAGAAATTGATTATTTCTTTCTACTCATCCAGGATATAACGGAGGATCCCAAACTAAAACATCCTCCAATAGTGCTTCTCCCATCCATCTCATTACCTCTCTAATCAGAATCTGTATATTCAATCAAGTGGAAATAATTCTTTCTATCATACTTTAGGTAGTAGTGGATTGTTCCTCACATATGTCTCATTATATAATTTGATTATATCCAATGAACATGCTTGATATCTACCTAGAAATGACTGAGAATATTCACCGCAAAACAAATTTTTGGTTGAGTATTCACCAAATACATCAGAGAGCCAACCAATTTTTGATACCTTGTTGGATCCATAGGGCTTGAATCATAACTTCTTAGCCTCTTCACATTCGTGACCATTGAGGTTGTCATAGGTTTACAATCCTTCATGTCAAACCTTTTCATCATTTCAATCACACGTTTCTCTTAGCCTAGATATATCTTATCATGTCCTTATCTACTTCCAACCACAAATAATAGTGCATCACCCCTAGATCCTTCATATCGAATTTTGCTTCCAGTTGCTTCTTTCACTCTTGAATATGACCTTCCACACATGTCATGAGAATATCATCCACATATAGAAGGATGATTACTGACTCATTCTTTACGACCTTGATATAGAGATTCATATCAACAAAACTCTTTGAGAAGCTGTTTATGGTGTTGGACTAGCCATCATTCAGGGGATCACCCTGGTTTGAAGTCTCAACTAGACCTCACACTGTTTGGTGTGGGAGTCCCATTCGGTATGATGGCCCGATTTCCATTATTTTAAGGATTTGCCTCAACTCTTGCTTGTTAGCATAGGAGAGTGGTCTGCTTTGTCTTCGAGAAGTGATTTTCGCATGCTTGGTGAACACTAGTGTACTTGTGTCAATGGTTATTTCACTGTAGAGGGAGAGGGTGGGAGTGAGTCCCAAGTTGGTTGGCATGAAGTCCCAACTCGACTAGGAATAGACAACACAACAGGACGTGCAAAACTTCCAGAGGAGCAGTCCACGTGGATGCGGCAGTCACAACACACAAGGTAAGATAACACGTACAACACTCAGTAGATGAGTTTGCACGAGTGTAATGGTTGTTACAACAAGTTTTATGTGAAAGATTTGTCTGCTGTTCGGAGGGGGGATGGGGGGTAGCCACCACGGGCAAGACAAAGTTAACAACATATACAACACATTTTCATTAATAGATTATGTATTACAACAAGTGAAATAAGTTAAAGTGTTCAACACAGGTTAAAGAAACATGCATTACAAGTGTTAAAGATTAGTCTTACAACAATTATAATACATGTGAGAAAATGTGCTGGCCTGTTAGCAGGCTTCTGAATTAAGCAAAAGTTCCAAGACACATCGTTACACCATGCATCACTAACCCCGAGCGCGGGGCGTTGGAGCCACTACTTACTCCTCAAAGAAAAGATTACATACTCTCTTGGCTATGTGGGAGGAGATGAGGTGAAAATTCCATTACATGTACAAATGAGGGGGTATTTATAGCCAAGGGTGAAACTGACCTTTGTGGTTGTTCGATTACCCTCATGACTGTTTGACTTCCATGACTTTTCGACTTTACATTACTCTTTGTAAAACAAGTAGGTCTCTTGGAATTCCACGTTACATTACATTGATTTGACAACATGGCCCACAGCGGAGATGTCGACAACATGACACATGAAATGACTATACATGAGAGTGGTGGTACATTCGTGTTGCTACTAGAGTGCATGTCGAGCTGCAGTGCTGTTGGGTGATGGATGTATTCATGGTGTATCACAACTTCACCTTCGCATGGCAAAGTGCAAGGTGTCTTTGATGGTCGTTGCTTCACTTGATGTTGCTTTGGCATGTTTCTCCTTGCTTGTATGTTGGAAGACTTGACAGGCTCATCTGTTCATGAAAGGTGCATGTTCGTCCGTTCGTCCATTCGTGAGCACATCTTGCATGTTTTCTTGTTCGTCTTTCTGCAAACACATCTTTGCATGATCATCTATTAGCGAGCACATATCTTCACATGTATCATTCGTTCGTTCGTTGGTGAACCTTTCCTTCTGCATGTTGTGGTGAAGTAAAATTATGAGTGCGGACACAAACAAATTCCTCTAGCTCGATAATGGGTGTAGCCACAACTGATACATTCTATGGAAGATTTCCTTAGGTTATAACCAATTAAGAGGGCCTACCTCTTAGTATGCTTATCCCGTTTGAGGATGTCCTTGCTTGCTCGCTCCAACTATCTCTTGCTTCCTTCTTCAAACACCTGAAACAAGTAAATAACAACAAACAACAACCGTGATAATAGACAAATTGTAATTCAACCTACTTAACAAGTCAAGAAACATTAATCCATGAACATGTAAAATGACAAATCATGTAGGAAATCAATCGATAGTTGCATATATATTGAATCAAGAAGAGATTACAACCGTTGTCTTGACATTTCTGTTCTCCTTCAACAAAACCAGGTTCCCACACACTTATGCTAGCATTCCATGATGGCCTCAATACTAGTAGTTTTAAGGATCTTCCCGTTAGGTTTCACACTAAACCAAATTCACACTTCTCCCTCACAAAACTACAGAGCTACAAGTATGAATAGCTTGCTATTTACTCCAAACTTAATTAGCACTAGCACACCAATATTAACACTAGCATGTGCTTGGGGAAAAAGGGAGGTTTATATAGGATGAATGGATGGGAGATGGATCCTCTTCTCATGGTAGAAGGTCTTATCTCTTGAGGTAGTACCATCATTATAGGGGAAGGAGCCCAAATTGACATACTCAATGTCATCCGGCCAAACCATTTACCAGACTTCAGTTACAAAGCTTCTAGAGCTGGAAGCTTTGGCTCTTTATTTAAAAAACTTTCTGTAAGAGGATCGACATGATTTGAACAAAGCTCAATCACTCTGGTTGGTGCTAGGGACAGTTTTAATCCCTGCATATCGCTGTGAGGAGGATAAAGGCAATTAGCGCCGATCTTGTAAACTAGGAAAAACATAAGTTTTTGGGGAAATGATGCAAAAGGGATTTGCTCTGCTCATGAAGAGGGACACAATGGGAGTTTCTTCATGAAGGATAAGCATGTAGGGTTCACTATAGAGGTCCTCTAGGATGAAGGAGCTGTGAGTATAGGGACAGTGAAAAAATGTTGTGTAACAGATGCCCCCTAAAGCGTGAAGGCCGAACTAGAGTGAGGGATGAAATGCTTTATGAATTAGTGCGGGGAACTGTAGTCTGCCATCAGAAAACCTGCAAGCAAGTACAAATACATATACACAACTGAGGAATATGTCAAATGATACATGAATCATGGCATGGACGCAACTATCCAGAGAATGATCATGTAAATGGATACAGGTATGGGCGCAACCATTCGTCAAAGAGGATCATAATGAAACCAAGGTATGGTCACAACCATCTAATAATGAGAAGGATCACAGATGATAACTCATGGTATGTTCATAGCCATTCATTTGAAAGAGACATGTATATCAACATAACCATGTCACACCACTTCACAACCTAGATTTTGTGTGATCTGAGCCCAGGGTCTTGCGCTCCAACACGACCTGATCAAAGTATGAATTCTAACATGCGAATAGATGTGTTGACATCGAACATGTTAGAAAGTTGCTTGATTACCAGTCAATGATGTAAAATGTTAACAAGCATGAGAGAAACCACCAATAATGACAGTGGTCCTTAGGGTACTATTAGCACAATCCATAGAATGTGAATAGAGGAATTGAAGTCGAATGCTTGTGAAATCACTCGATCAAAAGCCAATGATGTGAACTTGTCATGGAGTCCTTAGAACTTGCCATTAGGGCATGCAAGCTCTAAGGCACTGGAAGGGAGTCTCTTAGTCAACTTCCTGGATAATGAGTTGAAGTCGACAGGAAGC
>APFE030988074.1:1117-35620 GCA_000404065.3 Pinus taeda
AAACTTGATGGAAGTGTACCTTCTTCATGATGAGAATTGTATGAGAAATGTTGTGCATGAGCAGAGGTTCCTTGCAACTTGAGAAGCCTTTCTTATTCTATTCCCCTCATGACAAGTCAGTGGTTAGATGCTTTTCTTCCTCAAGCTTGCCATCAAACGTATGAATGGAGTGACCTTGCTAGTGGATGTGGACCAGGGACAACAAGTTTCTCTTGAGTTGTGGGAGATATAGAACATGATGCAGAAGAAAGTCTGGAAGACCAGACAATTTAAGCCTGATTGTGCCAAGCCCTGATGACTTGATTTTTTATTGGTTTGCAAAGTATACTGCTCCATCAACATTGTCAGTGAAATCTTCAAAAAAATCTTTTCTATGAGTCATGTGGCAGGTTGCTCCTGAATCAAGCAACCAATCATTTTTCTAAGAAGCAAGTGAAGCATTAAATAAATCTTCATTTACTCCAATATTACATTGTGCCACAACATAGCGAGCGGATTCAAGTGCTTTACCTTTGTCTATATCATCAATTTTACCTTTCTGTTGGTTTCTTTGCTGCTTAATTTTGTCCCATGGTAACTTGCTTGTAGAGGCATCATGTGATCCATTTCTTTTGCAGTGTATGCAGTGCAGATTTGCCTTTTCTCCTTGACAGTGTCTGCCCCCCTGCCTCTGAAACATCTTACTCTTCCTCTTCAACCACCTCTTCCTCTGGAAGAATCTTGAGTATGATTCTTTTCTTTATGAGCAAGGCACACAGCCTCTTCAGAAGATTCAGCGTTGTCTTCTTTCCAAAACCTTTCTCTCTTTCAACAAACTTTTTCACAAGAGAGTTAAAGGTGATATCTTTGAGATTTCCATTTGCTTGCAATGATTCAAGATAATTGGAGTAAGTAGGATAAAGTGCCTTGAGAAAAGTGATAAGAGGAATATCCAATTCAACCTTAGTGGACTTGATATCATGCATTATAGACTTTACTTCAGATGCAAGAGCAAGAGGATCATTATTTTGCAGTTCAAGAGTGAAGAGTTTAATCATGAGTTGAACAACTTCGAGTGCAGAATGTGAGTCATAGAGTTATTTAAGCTTTTGTAAGGCTTCAAAGGCAGTTGAATATGACGAAACATGGTGACTCACCTCTTCATTTACAGATGTTGCGATTAATTCATAAGCTTTGTTCTTCTTGTTTTCCCAAATGACGAGCTCTTGTCTGAGGTAGGCTGTACTGGTTCATTGTCTCTGTCTCCAACACACACTCCTTTCCACAACTCATTGAAAATGAGGGTGTGTTTTATCATCCGGGACCATTCAGGATATTTCTCCTTACCAGTGAGAAATATTCCCACCATGGATATGATTGAATGCATTCTGTAACAAACACTTCTGCTGCAAAATTTTACTCCTCATAGGAAAAAATATACATCTGATATGATGGGATAGAAAATTCAAATATCAATTTGCATTCATCTGCACAATGTTAAAGTATAGAATATGGCATTATACTAAGTACAAAAAATACCCTCAACAGCATAAAGCACTGTGTCCACTAAAAGGCTGAAGAACGTAGTCTAGACGTATTTGGACTCTCAATATCACATATATGAACAAATAGTCTGCCGCCTTTTCTTGCTTGATTTAGAATTACTAGGTTTGGATGGATACCAATAAGTATATAAACCCCACAACGATTGTAAGGATGGACGTTTAAATATTTGTATGCCCACGTTTCCTCATGAAGAATTTAGAATTGCCAACTTTAAACTCAAGCACATTACTTAATACAGAACCAGAGTGAACAAAGTTAAAAAGTACAAAGTCTTCATGTGAACAAAAGAGAATTCTAATCCGTAGATAAGTTCAATACCATATAGACTATCAACGCATGTGATTCATATGGCATTCAATATGGGTATTCAGTATGCTATGTCAAACCAACACAGATACCATATAAAACTCGAACGCAAGAGAACACACCATATATGCACATACTAGTGCTCAAATTAACCATAGTAGATGCACCACCATACATGGTCGCAACACTCAAACCAGCTGCAATGCACACCATACGAATCTCTATAATCAACCATTCAATGCACCGCCATTAAAAAGAGGAACTTGCAACATTTACAACCATACACACAACTTGCGGGCCTCTCCACACATCGCACTTAAACAATGCTCAACGGAGGTTCCAGCGTATGCAGGACTACCAATAATAATTATTTTGTAATTCTTTCAAGAATCGAAACCAACATAGCTTCATACACAAAGGACCAATGCTTGTGACAGTGGAATTTCGGCATGGTCTGTAGCTCCGACCCTTCAAAAAATTTTAACGCACATGGACAGTATGGACAGCATGGACAGCACTGGATAGTGGGGTAGTATGGACAATATGGACAACATGGACAGAGCTGGACAATGCTAAATACATGGAATATGGTAGACAGAAGGCGCAGGCAGTGTCATACCATGTTAGGAAGTAGCGTTCAAGTGACAATATGGAGCAGGCTACCAACATTTATGAACAGGTAGCATTTTTTGAATGGAGAGCAGAGGAGTAGTGGAGTAGAATAGGGAGTTACAAAGGGCATAAAAGTTAAAAAAAGGAGCTAGATCTGATACCATGTCAGGCCAGGCAGTAACTCCATTAGGCAAAAATGATTAGTGTATTATTCCATCAGGTAGGTCTTCATTATATACATGAGGGAGAGACTGTTCAATTCATCTCCCGATGACTGTTCATATTTCCTATTTATCTATTTACATAAATTCACCCAATCACAAGGATTAGGTGTCAACACTTATGACCTTTAGTGCATTTTCTATCACAATTGTCACAAAGCCCTTTTTCTCTTCTTTCTTCCAATTTTTCTGGTGTAAGACTTGTAGGTTGTGGAAGGCTAGAAGAAGAAACACTTCCATAATTATAGTCATCAATGGTGGGATTTCTTGTTTCCATAATTTCGCTTTCAATTTTGCTTGCCAACTTGAATGCTTCCTCCATTGAATCAAGTTCCCAAAAACAAACCTCATGTTGAACGTTATCCTTTAAAGTCCCTATGAAGACATCAATCCTTTGCTTCTCTAGAATATACTTTACCCTTCTATTCAATTTTTGAAAGTTCTCAATGTGCTCTTCCATTGAACCTTTTTGTTTGAGATTTATCAATTGGCTAAAGAAGGAGTTTCTCTTTGTATCCTCATAATGTGCTATCGTTTCCTCCGTGAAAATTGCCCAAGTGACAATTTGTTTACGAGAGCAAAGCCATTGATACCATACAAGCTGATTTGGTTCGAAATATAAAGTGGCAATACGTACCTTTTGTGTGTTTTTCACATTATTGAGGTCGAAAAATTGCTCCATCTGTAGTATCCATGTTGTGGGATCCTTGCCATCAAACTTCCTCATATCGATTTTTGGAATATGGTGGTTCTTAGATCCAATGTTAGAGTCTATGAAATCATGATTAACATTTATTTTTTTCTCATCACGAGTTTCCTTTACTACCCTTTCACCAGTAGTAAGTATTTCTTGTAGAAAATTTGTCAAATTTGTCTTCAAATCTGCCATGCATGTCTTCAAATCTGTCTTCAAATCTATCTTCAAATCATTCATATTATCTCCCATGTCATTCATCTTAGCTTCTACATCTTTCTTTAAACCATCCATCTTAGATTCTGTTACCTTTTGTGCGAGTGACATTTGTTGCACTTGGTCTAGTAATTTTGATATATCATGTTGCATTTCTTCCTCTTCTTCATAAGTTATTCTAGAGCTTTCAGGTTGCTTACTAGGTGTTTGCATTTTATTTCCTCGGGGCATCAGTTACCGATAATAATGATATACTATGCCCTTTGAATTCCTTTAAAATAATTTTTCAAACCAAGCTTAAGCAAAAATTAAAAAAAAAATCTACACACCTCTTTTCACTTTGTAGGAGCTCGATATTGCCTCTGATGTATCTCTGTAATTTCAGATCTTCCAATTCTGAAATTGTGATCTATGGCAACCCTCTACGTCCTCTTTCTAATGCCACCAGTTTAATTGAATTTAGATTCTCCAGAAAGATTTATTCACAATCTCCCAAGATGACCTTATTATATACCTTTTCAGAAGAGCGAACTTGTATGAAGGGCCATGTGTCACTGTTTCGACCTTAGGATCTGAAAAATATATACAGGAAACTATTGTCCATCCTCTTTCTGTAACTTCTGACGAAATTTCAATCTGATGCTCGAAACGAAAGTTATGACTATTTTCCCCAAGTCACCTGTTTGGAATGTAATTTAGGAGTCTGCAAAAAGACCGACTCCCTTAGATCATATCTCTGCAAACATTGCACAAAAAGCTTTGAAATTTAGACCTGAGGTTCAGTGCAATTTCTTCTCAAATGGGTTTTTTTGTAGCATCTGAAGCATCGCAGAAAAAAATTTATAGCGCAAATTCCACGATGACCTGTTTGGAGTAGAGAAACCCTAGAATTCAAAGCTTTGATACCAAATGTTATGAAACCATCTCACAAAAAGATAGAAAAGATAGATCAACGCCTTAGAATTCAGCCTCTTCGAGGGGGTAACCTCCTTTACATTACATAAATGAACAATGCTTGGATGATACAAATGACAATACCTCCTTTCTATATATAGGAGTCTAAGGAGTCATAATATAATTAGAGCCAACATAACAATAATAATGTAAGGGAACAATAATAACAATAGTGGGCTTCTATGGGGCACATTAATAACAATAGGGGGCTTCTATGGGGACTACATGGGTACAACAATATAATAAGGGGGTTGTACTAATAACAATAAGGGGTTACATTAGTAGTATAGCAACTTAACAAATGAATTCAATGACTATTATAGAGAAGCTAGCATTAAGAGGAAGACCACTACTTCATATACTCTTGAACAAAATGGTGTTACCAAAAGGAACAAAAAAACTATCATCGAAGGCACACGTGCCATGTTTCATGACCAAGGTCTATCGAAGTTCTTATGGGGAGAAGCAGCCAACACCATTTTGTATGTTCAAAATAGATGCCCACATCAAGAATTGGATTTCACGACACCCGAAGATGTTTTCACGGTAAGAAACCTGATATTTCTGATTTTAGAATTTTTGGTTGTCCCATATATTTTCATGTACCAAAAGAGAAAAGAAACAAACTAGATGCATCTGGGAAGAAAGGAACGTTTGTGGGCTACAATGAAACTTCAAAGGCATATAGAATCTATGTGCCTGGTCAAAGGGAAGTGGAGGTAGGAAAGTTTGAGATCTTCCTATCCCT
Organism: Pinus taeda; assembly: GCA_000404065.3. Taxonomy (NCBI): domain Eukaryota; kingdom Viridiplantae; phylum Streptophyta; class Pinopsida; order Pinales; family Pinaceae; genus Pinus; species Pinus taeda. Next base: position 6,414 of record APFE030988074.1, read on the forward strand.
AGGAAGGACAATAATGATGATGATGTAGGAAAGAAAGATGAACCTCTGAGTGATGATCTGATGCCCTATGTTCAAGGGGTGATGGATCTCATTGATTCACCTCTTAGTGAGCCCACTACTTCAAGAAATATACCTTTGTGTCTCAAAGATACTCTTGAATATGTTGAGAAACATATTTCACTGAGGGGGACATTTCATGAAAGCAAGAGGATGTACAGGTACCAAGGGTACTTAGTTTCCATGAGTACCATTTTACAATTTGAGCCTTGTATATTCGAAGAAGCCATGAAACACCAAGTTTGGAAGGATGTGATGAACGAGGAGTATGAGTTGATCATGAAGAATGATGTCTGGGATGTGGTTCCTAGGCCCAAGGAAAAGTTAGTGGTCACTTCAAAATGGCTCTACAAGATCAAGCATGGAGCGTATGGGAGTGCTAAAAAGTTCAAGGCTAGACTTTTTGCTTTAGGCTTCTCTCAAAAGGAAGGAGTAGACTATGATGATATATTTGCACTAGTTACTCGATATACCACCATATGTTCAATAATATCCCTTGTTTCCTAGCAAGGATGGAGCCTTCACCAAATGGATGTCAAAAATTCCTTCTTGCATGGCTCGCTTAAGGAGGAATTCTATGTCGAACAACTCGAGGGGTTCAAAGTTCAAGATTGAAAGAGACATGTATGCAGGTTGAGGAAAGCCCTCTATGGGTTGAAGCAAAACCCTAGGGCTTGCTATAAAGGGATTGATAGCTATCTTATGAATTTGGGATTTACAAGGAGCGATGTTGACCCAAACCTATACTTTAAGATTCAAAATGACAAGCCTCTCATTCTGGTCCTTTATGTGGATGATCTCTTTCTGATAGGGGATGACCCTCTCATTCATCAATGCAAGAAGGAGTTGGATTTCAAATTCGAGATGAAGGACCTAGGACTAATGCACCACTTCCTAGGGGTAGAGGTCTGGCAAACACCAATTGAGATCTTCCTTTCTCAAGGAAAATACATTGTGAAGCTACTTGAGAGATGTGGGATGGTGGACTACAAGTCCTTATCAACGTTGATGGAACTCAACTTCAAGAAGCTATGTGGAAGTGTTGTTGGGCTCGAATTAGTGAACCCTTTCAGGTATCGTCAACTCGTGGGGCCCCTGATGTCCTTGGTCAACTCTCGTCCCAACATATGCTTCGTTGTGAACTTGTTGAGTCAATTTATGGTCGAGCCTCATCACATTCATTGCATCGCTGCTAAGAATCTCCTGAGATATCTTCGACATACAATCCACTCTAGACTGAGATACACTGCTGGGAACTTAAGGCTATATGGATATTCAAATGATGACTAGGTTGGAAGTGTGGTGGATTGTAAGAGAATGTCTGGGTGTTTCTTCTCTTTGGGCCTTGCTTCAATATATTGGATGAGCAGGAAGCAAAAATAAATTTCTTTAAGCACCGATGAGGCCAAATACATTGTTGTGAAGCTGCTTGGTTGAGGAAGCTCTTTAGCAAGCTATTTGAGCACGTGCTGGATACCACCATGATCTTCTATGACAACCAAAGTGGGATTTGCCTATCGTAGAATCTCGTGTTCCATGACCACTCCAAGAGCATTGATATCATGTACCACTTTATCCGGGATATGGTATAACGAGGAACAATAAGGATCCAACACATTAGAACATATGAGAATGTCACAAACATTCTCATGAAGCCTTTGGGGAAGGTCAAATTCTTAACCTTTCAAGAGAGACTTGGAGTTGTGGAATGACCCTCCTATGAGGTTCCTGTATGATTTGGACACTGAGCTCTGGGAGCTCTTGGGGGCTTGGGGTACTTCTTGGCATGAGCAACCATAGGGTGAGTGGTTCACTTTCCCATAGTTTTGAGCTAGATACAGGGTGAGGGGTTCACCATCCCCTATGATACCCCATGATGATTGACATGTGTGTAGGGTGAGTGGTTCACCTTCCCCTACGATTGAAATATGCATAGGATGAGTGGTTCACCTTCTCATATGGCATATGAGCAGGATGAGTGGTTCACCTTCTCCTGATGATGCCCCAACATACATCCTACCCATGGAGTTCGGGACTCATGGGAAGTACTTGTCATTTGGCCAATGAGTTGGGAAAAGATGGTTAGGGACCATAGCACTACATATGGATGCATCATGTATTGGCATACTCCCTATGACTAGGATGCATGTTGTTCAACAACTTGATCTGGGATCAAGGATTGAATTTTTCAGTGGAGAGTGGTATGATCTTATGACTCAATATTGATCACTTATTCTTCATTATTCCTTCATGGTTCAACATAATAGAAAAGTGATGATAGAGATGGCACATGATGACAAGATGGCATGATGATGATGGATGGATTGGTAGGTGGAATTCTCCCTAGTTGAGAGGGAGTGTTAAAATTGGAAACTAGGGCTAAATTCCACCTTAGGACAACTCACATGATGGAGATGATTATTTCAATGGATTTCTCTTTTTGAGAGGCCCACAATTTTGATATAAAGATCATCTCATTATGACAAGTAGAAGTGTAATTTTGAATTTATTCTCTCTCATGCACAAATTTGCAAGGTCGATCTCAGTTAAATAAATCCATGATATGTGTCTCCACACCCTCAACAATTTGTATAAATAGGAATGACCTATCTCCTCATTTAGACATCACTCATCACATCAGACATTTCTCTCGATCCTCTCTTGATTGGTTCATACAACTTGGAGGAAGCCTCTCTCTACTTCGCATGTGTGGAAGGAGGTCTAATTCTTCTGGGGTAGAACAGGTCAAACTTCAAGAAAACATAACAACATTGAGCAGGGCTCATTTGGCCTCCATTGAATTTGGTTCTCAGGGAAGAATTTCGATCTTTGAAGCCCACATTTTATTGGCACAAAAATCGAGGATTTTGGGACAGTTTGACCAACAATTACTTCAGGTTGACTTCATATTTGACCGTATAAGTTATAGAAATGTTTATCTGTAATTTGACTAGGTTTGACCGAACTGTTTTGGGATGACATTGACTCTCCTAGACAAACGAATTGGACTTTTGTTAACCGAGCTGTTTGGAGGACATTTTGGTGCTACTTTGACCAACATTGACTTTCTGGTTAGGGTTGCAGTTGACTGTTGTTTTTGACATGATTGTTTTGGGAAAGTAAATTTTATATTTGTACTCCCTCTCTCTCTGTTGAACTATTGGATAATAATGAGAATATTTGATCAAGGGGTTTTCCCCTAGCATCTGCCAAATCTTGTGTCCTCTTGTCTTGGCTTGTCTTCTGCACATGTTTTATGTTCTATCTGCATTTACTATCAATGTGTTTAAGTTAATGTGATTGCTGTTGGAAATAGTTTGAAATTGTCACTGGGTTGATAAGGAACATTGAAGTAAATTGTGCTAAAGCATATAACATACCATTGTTATCTAAAATTAACATCATGGTATGCTTGAATGGATGCTTATCTAATAACACTTAGTTTCTTTCAAATCTCTACAGATCCAAATCTCTACATCAAGGTCGTAAAGAATGAACTAGTGAACATACTACTATATGTGGATGATTTATTAATAACAAGTGTGGACCATCATATTCGTCAATGCAAGAAGGAACTACAAATTGAATTTGACATGAAGGATCTTGGAGTAATACACTACTATTTGGGATGAAGTTTGGAAGAAACCTAGTGAAATCTTCCTTGGTTAGGAAAAGTATGTGATCATGATTCTTCATAAATTTGAAATGAAGGATTTCAAACCTATGATCACCAATTTGAAAAAGTTGAGAAGTTCGGATTCAAACCTTGTTGATCCATCATTATATCGACAACTAACTAGTTAACTAATGTACTTAATGAAATCTTGACCAGATACATGTTTTGTTGTACATACTATAAGTCAGTTTCAAATGGAGCCCAAACACAATCATTAGATAGCATCAAAACACATATTGAGATATCTTTGTGGAACCGTACATTATTTCTTGAGATATACTGTAGGAAATGAAATTTAACTATTAGGCTATACAAATTATGATTGGAATGCATCACCGATGATGGGGAAAATACTATTGATGTTTGTTTTTGTTTGGTATATGCTATGATTTCTTGGATGAGTAGAAAACAAGACTCAATTGCACTAAGTACTTCTAAAGATGAAAATATGGAAACCAGTGAAGTTAATCATGAAGCAGCTTGGCTCTGTAAGTTGTTTGTTGATTTGTTTGAAGGAGTATTGGATCCGACCACAATATGTTGTGATAATCAAAGTTGCATAAATTTGTAAGAAAACCTGGTCTTCCACACAAGGTCAAAACATATTATTAATAAGTATCACTACATTCAAATCTTGGTGTAGCATGGAGTCACAAAGCCATAATACATCTCCATAAACTAATAGATATTTGATATATTGATGAATGAAAGTCCTAATATGAATATTGAGTATTTTCGAGACAAGCTTGACCTTGTGGATACTCCTCCCTGGATAAGAGGGAGTGAGGAGGACATTGTGAACTTCATGTGTCATGTACTATGGCTAGGACTAACTGTTGTACATCTAGTGCATGAACACATGTAGGGAGAATGGTGGATTGGATAAGCATAAGGGACTGACATTATTGATACCTGTATTGTGACCAAGACTAACAGCCATAAGAGTCAAGTACATTGATCTAATATTAGAATGGTTTGGAAGACCAACATTTCCTTATGTCAAGCATTATGACAATGGATTAGGAAAAGGTCATGTGAGGACATACCTTGGTGAACACCTAGGTGGGGTGTGTGCCTTGGAGGGGTGGAGTGGTTTCCAATTGAATACCTCCTAGCATTGTGCTCTAATGTAGTGGAGAGATAGAGAAAACTTCTCAAGGCCTTGGTAGTTTGATAATTTTGGTTATGATGATGCTATCATCAATCATGCTTATCAATCTAGATCCTTTCTTATATGAATATTTCAACTTGAGAATATCCTTTTGTGTCATTAGGAATACCTCCCTAGTTAAGAGGGAGTGTTGAAAATTGTAGGTAGATCCAATTTTCATAATATAAAGATAGCATTGATGTATTTATTATATTCATTTGTATTTTTTAAAGCATGTTATTCATTCTCAAAGTCAAAAGAGTAAAAAATAATTTATTTTGAGCCAAAAGAATAGTTATTTGAGTAATGTCCCATTTGGACATGTTAACGGTGTTGTAAATCCTTTTGTGCAATTACAATGATTGGGGATAGGCTCAGTGAATTGCACAGTTAAGGAGCTCAGTGACTCATTACTAACCCCTTTCTCACTGGAACAACCGTAATGCATAGTAGCAGGCTCACCTGGTGGAAGGAACTGTGCATTTGGGCAAGTTAGAGAGAAAAGGAGGCATGGTTGCTCATTGGAACTGTGAAATGTGCAGTTCCTAAGAGGAGGGCTTATGCAATTGCACAATTGGAAAATTTGGTGACACAGGGAGGCCTGATTGTCCACTACAACTACGTAACGTGAAATTCATGGCAGGAAAGGACAATGATTGCATATTTGACAGGGTCAAGTAGCTTCTTTGGTGCCTTAAGTTTCACGTTTTTTCAATGTGCTTATGGAGGAGGGAGACTATCTTCTAGGACTATGCAATGCATAGTTTCGAGAGATAGCAGGGGCTTCACTATGGCATGGGTATGCACAATGTGTAGTTCCGGGAGGGAGAAATATCGATCGAAGGTTGGGAAAGTTGTAAAGGCAATGAAGGCTCTGAAATGGCTAAGTGTGGGATCAATGAGGAAAGAGAGAAAAAGACATGCAATCAAGTCATGAAATGGTGATCTCACATTGAGATAACTTCAACACATTCCACAAAAATAAAAATTCATAAGAATACCTTGAAAAGACAACAAAGAAACACTTATTTCTAAGTGTGACAGTTGAAATGCCACTGTGTGACACTTATAATAAAAGTAACGACATGAGTGTCGACTAAAACCAAACAATGTGCTCAGTTTTGGGGAAGTGTTTAATGCATATTCTTATGACGTATAGGATTAGCTAATGCAAAAGAATGCTCTAGGGCGACCTCTAGTGGTGCACTAAAGTGTGAAACATGCAAGAGTGCAAACAATCAAAAGCAATAGTAGCAACAGTAAGAAAAAATGAAAATGATACTTGAAAAAAATAAAGAAAGTGAAATCAACACATGCTGTAGCAAAGCGTGTTGGCGGGAAAAACTTTCCTAAGGTAAGGGTTGACAACCTCAACAAATCGAAGGAAAACTATCAACAAGAAGCATACATTCAAGCAAGAAAACCATATAAACTACCAAAGTTGGGTTTGAGAGTACCTGTAGGTCCTACGTTTGATGTCGATCATCTAGGGTCCAAACCCTCTGCTTCCTCCAAAATGATCAGACCTGCAACACATCTTAGAGAAGCATATACATAACAAGTAATTCAAAGTGGATACATAATAAACATGTTAGATCACCAAGCATAAACATATAAATCATGATATATTACACATGAATAATAAAAAACATGAGACCATAACATATCAGGAACAAGAAAAAGATTATTTATTGATATTAGAAAATAGTAGTGGATAGATACAATTTGATCCAACCACGGCACCAATGAAACCTTCCTTTGGATCTGTCCAGCTCAAGACTCCAATATCACCTCTCAATCATGTGCAAAAGGATTCCATATAATGAAGGATGAGCATATATGCAATGAAACAAGGGTTTCCTATGACTGGGGGTACAGGAGGCACAAGGAAAATCAAACTTGATCTAGGGACAAAAAGGACTATAATGTCGATATCATATCTCCTTCTATGATTGGGCATTCCCATAAGGTGTATAAATACCACCATAAATCAATTGATTTAGTTAGGCCACAAGCTCCTATAGGTGGGATTTTGGTGAAAACCATAATCCATGCCCAAAAAATAGGATATATTTATATTTTATCATATTTTAAATCATATACGCGGGTTCTGTATGTATGGTACCCACATGAGTACATGATTTGAAAGGGAAGATTTGTGTATGGAATTCAAAATATTATTTTCTAATAAATGATGAAGTCTAAATGGGAAAGGGCTACCCAAGGCCATACTAGAGCATCATAACTACAAGAGTGCTAAATGATGTTATAACAAAGAGTACACAAAAATGCCACTTGTGAAAGTGAAATCAAGCAAAATGATAGTCATAAAAGTGAAAGTGACACTAATGAAAACTAAAGTGCACAAAAGCAACAATTGAAAAAACTCACCCGAGTGATGGTACACTTCCAACTAGGAATGAGAGAATCTGTCAACTGAAGATTATGCATTGAATTTCCATCGGGATTGTGAAGTCTTTGTCCTTAAACATTGCGTAGAGACTTCCCTTAGCATATGCACAGTCACTATCAACAAGGGTTGTGTAATGCTTGACTTTCTACGTTGTACATTAACTGCTAGGGTTGCTTAAAAGAAGAGCACTTTTAAATGGATGAAAGGCTAAGTATGTGTGAGCAAATGACTTTGACAATGAGAACCTGAGAGGAAGACTTAGACTCCAAAATTCAAGTGTAAACAAAATTTTGGAGGGTGTTTATCGCATGGACAACAAGACATTTGAAATAAAACGAAGTCAAATTTTATTGGTGTGTCATAAGCCCACAATATAGTCAAGTCATCCCAGTGGCATCACTTCGACCCTTCTGGACAAATATATATACAATTCAATTTCAACCTCTTGAAGACATCAATCTGCATCATCACATATTCTATCTATTTTTTCACCTAAACAAGAATTAAAAAAAAGGACAAAATCAAAGGAGGGAGGGAAGCCAAAGGAGAGAGAAAGATCAAATTTTTCTGCTTTGGTTTAGCTCAAACTTGCAAAATTTATGAGGTATTTTCTGAAGTATTACAAGGCCGAGATTCAACCTCTACTACAAGGCCAAAATATGAAGTTTGACCAATTTTGAAGGAGTTTGACCAGTGTTGACTTTGGCTTGTTGGAGAAGACTTAAAGGAGGGATTGACTTGGAATATTTGTGGCTGACTTGGTCTTGTATATCTCATTTCGATTTGATTCGATAAGAGAAGGATTGTTGGGATTTCCCCCTTGTGGGGTTTTTCCATACATAGAATCCTAATTTTTGGTGTTCTTTGTCTCTTTGTGATATTTATGCTTTGGAACATTTGTATAATTGCACGATGAAGAAGACATAAAAGTAATAAGAATACTACTCACATTCAAAAGTAATTATCAAGAAGGGGAATCAAGCATTAGTCTATTCTACACTTGGTTTCTCAACAAGGCATTTATAAATATTTGGGATATTTTTGGTTGGGGGGGAGATTAGTAGTGAGAAAAGGTAGTGAAAGAGATAATGATAAAGGTGGAGATGTGTTAAAATCTTTGGACCGTTCATTTGATGGAGATGACAACAACATTGAATTCCTCTTTTCGAGAGGAGAAAAATCGACCTAAATGTCACTCAAATCAGATATGGGAAAGTATACTTATGAAGGAAATCCCACCTATGCACATTTTAACAAGGTCAACCCTAAATCAAATTGGACACCCTTGGAAGCCTATAAATACAAGTGACCTCAAGCTCAGTTGGACATCACCAAGAAATTTCTTCTTTTCTTCATTGATTGGCTCACACATGTCTGAGGTAGGGACGACAACAAAGATTTTCAAAGGATCTGAAATTACTGGGTCCGAGGCTCACATCTATTTTAGGGTTTTTGGGCTACAGTCGCAGATACGCCACAGAGAAAAATCATACACAGTCGCTAGTTTGCAGACATCAAGGGAGTGACCAAAAACCTTTAGTCGCTCACACAACCTCTTCATGCATGTGACTGAAAAGTTTGACTTAGATTTGACCGAGGGCCAAATTTGACTTCAGTTAACCACAAATAGGAATTGTTGTCTCTGATATATTTTGATGCTGGAAACATAGTTCTGAATGTTGTTGTTTGTTTTACTGAATGATATTGTATTGGGCTCATTGTACTCTTTGTTGAACATTTTATGACAAACTAATAGAAGAACAATTTCAAAGGGTTTTCCCCCTAGTGGGGTTTTTCCCTTGTCATTGACCAAACCCGGTGTCTCTTGTTTATGTTTTGATTGTATCCTTTGTCATTGCATTTATTGTTATATCTTTAATTATTGTTGATGAATGGAAAGACTGATTTTAATTGGAAAGGTTACTATTTGAAGTATTGAATTGGGGTAAAGTAATTGATACAACATAAAATAATCGGAAAAATTAACATGGTTTCAGAGCTAAGGTGAAGGACAAGCCCAAAAGGGACAAGCATTAAGGAAATCATCTTTGGAAAGTTGAAAGAGTCGATCTAGCCAAATCAAGATGACTTCCTTCTTCAAGGAAAATGAGAAGTTGGGTGACTCGTCCAATTTTGTTGCATGAAAAGTCGAGTTGGAAATCATAGCTGATAACAATGATATTTTGGACTACATTTAAGGAAAAGTAACTGAACCTCCAGAGCATTCTTCCACTACTACCAAGAAAAAGCACAAGAAAGGTGAGTTAAAATCAAAGAAAATTATAATTAATGGTTTACAAGATAATTTACTTGCATATGTTGAAAACTTGAGAAGGTCTAAGGATATGTACGATAAGATAGTTGGCATGTATGAAGTCAACAATTTTAATGGAATCATCTCCTTGAAATATCAAATCAAATAAACAAATATGAACAAAGGAGAGTCTTTGCAAAACTACATAATGAGGATATCTCATCTTAGAGATAAATTGCAAATATTTGGAGAATCTGTGTGTGACAGGTACTTGGTGATTGCGACTCTAAGAGGTCTCCCTCCTATTTGGTAAACCTTTATTACTACGATAACAAAAAACAATATCCTTCTATCATTTGATGAAATTTTTTGAAATCTCATTCAAGAAGAATAAAGGATGGTATCAAGAGGAAGGATTCAAAAGCATGAAGAAGCAAAGCCTGTTGCATTCACCACTGATAAGAAGAAGAAGAAGAAAGGAAAAGGAGGTACATAATATTCAAGAAAGACTCCTTCTCGAAATCCAAATAGAAGAAAGGATTTTTTTAACATTGAATGTTACAATTGTCATAAGAAAGGCCACTATGCTTGAGATTTCCTTGAGAATAAAAATGGACCACATTACAATACTAGAAGCAACAACAACAGGTTCAATGATCAAAGAAGAAGATATGACCAAAGGAATGATCACAATGGAAGAGATGAAAGAAGAAGAATAGATGCTCTAAGTGATCATGAAGAAGATCTTCATCCACAAAATAAGTCAAAATTATCCAGGTATGAAGTAATGTTGCAAATCAATCTGAATATATTCTTATTTCTGCCCTTACTAGTTCATCTCCTCCATATTCATTGGATAGTTTGTTGGTTGATATTGGGGCCACTCATCACTTCTCTAGTTATAAGGAAGTTCTCTCTAATTTGGTGGAGAAGGAGTCAAATCCGAAAATCATTCTTGGAGACAACTCCATTCATCCTGTTAAAGGTTTTGGGTCCACCAAATTTCATTTGAATTATGGGAAATCTATTTTTCTCCATGATGTGATGTATGTGCCAAGGTTGAAAAATAATTTGGTCTCAATATCTACTTTGGAAGATAAAGGGATGAGGGTTGCCTTCATCAAGGGAAATTTTCTTACTTGGCTTGTTGGATCACCTATGAGAGATGCATTCACATTGGGATCAAGATATGAAGGATTCTACAAGGCTAATGGAAGACCTCTTCTAGCATTGGTTCATGATACTAATAATCTAAATGAGTTATGGAACTGAATATTGGCACATCTACATTATTATGCTCTTCAGAAATTAAAGGAAATGGTCTAGGGATTCCCAAGGTTCAAACCCATCATGATGATTTATGTCAAAGTTGCATCTGTGGAAAGAAGACAAGGGGACCATTCCTCTCTAACAAGAATAGAACAAATGACATCCTCCATCTCATTCATTCTGACATATGTGGTCCAATGTTGGTGCATTCTATTGGTGCCCATCTCAACTACATCACCTTCATTGATGACTTCTCAAGAAAGACATGGATATATTATTTGAAGCATAAGGATGAAGCCTTTGAAATTTTCAAGGAATTTAAAGCTTTGATCAAAAATCAAATAGGGAAGAAAATCAAAATATTCAAGTCCAACAATGGTTGAGAGTACATATCAAAGGAGTTAATTGATCTTTTCAAGAAGGAAGGAATGATGAAGGAGACAATTATTTCCAATACTCCTGAACAAAATGGGGTTCCTGAAATAAAGAACATGTCCATTATTGAAGTTTCCCATGCCATGCTCCATGATCAAAAGTTGTCGAAGTTCCTTTGGGGAGAAGCAACGAACATCATCATATATGTTCAAAAAATGGTACCTCATCAAGCGTTGGACAACAAACTCCCAAAGAAGTGTTCACAGGTGTCAAGCCCAATGTTAGTCATCTTTGTATATTTGGCTGCCCCATATACTTTCATGTACCGAAGGACAAAAGAAACAAGTTGGAAGGCTCAGGAAGAAAATGCACGTTTGTTGGATATTGTGAAAATTCTAAAGCATTTAGAATATATATTCTTGGTCAAAGAAAGGTTGAAATTAGCAGGGAAGTTACATTCGATGAAGATGTTGCCCTTGGAAAAGAAAGGGACCTTCCTCTGCCTCCTCCTCCTGAGAATAATGATGATATGGATATTTTAGATGGTCCTTCCATGCACGAATCTGAGAAAAATATTTTTGATGATCCCATGGGTCCCTTATATCCTCCTCTATGTGATCCTCCCACCAGGAAGAGGCCACTTTGGCTTCGAGACACATTACAGGATGATGAAAGACAAGCTCCCATTCAAATATAATTTAGAGAAAGGAAGAAGCCATGCAGGTACCAGGGATATGTTGTAGCCATGAGCATTATGATTCAAGCCAAACTTCCCACATTCGAAGGAGCAGTAAAAGGAACAAGTTTGGAAAGATGATATGGCCGAAAAATATGAATCAATTATGAAGAATGATGTATGGGATGTTGTGCCAAGACTGAAGGGAAAATATGTGGTGACTTCAAAGTGGTTATTCAAGATCAAAAATAGCACTGATTGTAGCATTGAGAAATACAAGGAAAGTTTCATGGCTTGATGATTCTCCCAAAAAGAGGGAGAAGATTATGATTATATATTTTAACCTGTGGCTCGATATACAATCGTTCATTCAATAGTTTCCCTTACGAAAAGTCAAGGATGGACCCTTCATCAGATGGACGTGAAGACTGCATTCCTCCATGGCCTATTACAAGAAGTGTATATTGAGAAGCCATAGGGATTTGAAGCAAAATATCAAAAGACACATGTTTGCAGATTAAAGAAGCCATTGTATGGGTTGAAGCAAGCCCCCAAAGCATGGTATTCCTGCGTAGACAGTTATTTGATGAAGTCAGGCTTCACAAGAAGCAATGTTGATCCTACCTCTACTTCAAGGTAGTCCAAGGCATGTTGTTGATTTCGTTTTATATGTCGACGATCTATTATTGACAGGTAGTAAGCCTCTAATGACTGAGTGTAGAAGGGAGCTAGCCTTTGAATTCAAGATGAAGGACCTTGGAATCACGCACTACTTTATAGGCCTTGAGGTGTGGTAAAGGCCCAATGAGATTTTCCTTTCACAAGGAAAACATGTTGTGAAGTCTTTGGAAATATTTGGAATGAAAAAATGCAAGTCACTACCCAAAAAAATGGAAATGAACTTCAAGAAGTTATGTGGAGAAGCTGCAAGACCCGATTTGGTGAATCCATCCGAGTATAGACACTTGATTGGGGCTTTGATGTTCCTAGTGAACACTCATCCAGATATATGCTATGCTATGAACACATTGATTCAATTCATGATTGAGCCTCTCCATGCACAATGGACTACTACCAAATACATTTTGAGATATTTTCAATGGACAATCACACTTGGTCTGAGATATTATGCCAGAGATGTTCAACTTCATGGATACATCGATGCTGACTAGGAAGGAAATGTTATCGACAAGAAAAGTACGCCTGGATGTTGTTTTAGCCTTGGATCTGCCATGATATCTTGGATGAGCAGGAAGGATAAGTTTTCAGCATTGAGTACCACCGAGGAAGAGTATATTGTTGCAAGCATGGATAGCTATGAAGCAATATGGTTGAGGAAACTCTTTAGGAATCTATTTGAGGAGGTATTAGATACTATAGTGATATATTGTGACAACAAGAGTGGGATACTTCTAGTAGAGAATCATGTATTCCATGACAAGTCCAAGCACATATAGATCTTATATGACTTCGTTTGAGACATGGTACAGAGAGGGGTCGTTAAACTCCATCACATATCGACGGATGAGTAGATTGCAGATATTCTCACTAAGGCTTTACCGAAAAGTAAGTTCTTGGTCTTCAGAGAGCATCTTGTACTAATGGATGTGACCCCTCCTAATAAGGGGCATCGTTGATCGAGGACACTAAGCCAACTCATCCCCCTTGTTTGAGCTCCCAGGGTGTGGAATTGAGATAAAGGGCTCTTGGGGTTGAGGGATCTCTGGAAAATAGGGTATCACCCCTATCTATTACCCATAGGGTTGGAGATGTTGCTCCCTTATCTTGGTCTTTGCAGATTATATCCGAATTGGAATTATACCCACAAGTTGGGCTTATTGGGATTGTCCCTCCCCATCTAGCCAATGGGTTGAGGAGGCTTGGGGGTGTGTGATCCTTACCTTTAAGTAAGTCAGGTATTTCGCCCAAGCTCATATTATGATGCAGATGTTCTACCACATGAATCTTGAGGGTCATTGTTGGGAAGATCGGTAGGAAATAGGATGGGTTGGTATATGCTCCCTTATGTCACCTATTTCTCGATATGGGGTCAGATATATTTAGCTCCCCCATGAGATTCTAGGTTGAGATGTACTCCCCAATGTGGTTTCAGATTGAGATATGCTCTCTGACGAGATAGAGGGTGGTAGATTTTGCTCCCCTATGTTTCTTCTTTTTTAGATTCGAGAACTTTTCATCAGATAGAGTTGAGCAAAGATGGGACATATGATGATAGCATGACATGTTGATTGATGAACATATATTGACAGGTGGAATTCTCCCTAGTTGAGAGGGAGTGTTAAAAATATGTAGCTACGATCAAATTCCACTTTGGATTATTCATTTGATGGAGATGATAATGGCATTGAATTCCTATTTTCGAAAGGACCACCTAGATATCACTTAGATAGGACAAGGTCGGTCCTAAAGCAAATTGGAAACCCTTGGAAACCTATAAATACAAGTGACCTCAATATCATTTGGACATCATCAAACATATTATTATATTATTAATTTATTGGCTCACACAAGTCTGAGGTAGGGACGACAACAAAGATTCGCAAAGGGTATGAAATTACAAGGTTTGAGGCTTACATTTGTTTTAGGGTTTTTGGGTTACAGTCACAGGCATGTCACAGACAAAAATTGTCCATAATTGTTGGCTTGTAGGTACCAAGGGAGAGACAAAAAACCTTTAGTCGCTCTCACAACCTCTTCATGCACGTGACAATAAAGTTTGACTTAGATTTGACCGAGGACTGAAGTTGACCGTAGATAGGGAAAGTTGTCTCTGATATATTTTGATGCTGGAAACATAGTTCTGAATCTTGTTGGGTTGTTTTGCTAAATGATATTGTATTGGGCCCATTGTACTCTCTATTGAACATTTAATGACAATCTAATAGAAGAAGAATTTCAAAGGGTTTTCCCCCTAGTGGGGTTTTTCCCAGGTCTTTGATCAAACCTGGTGTCTCTTGTTGATGTGTTGATTGTCTTCTTTGTCATTGCATTTATTTTTCTATCTTCAATTATTGTTGATGAATGGAAAGACTAATTTTAATTGGAAAGTTTAGTAATTGAAGTATTGAATTGGGCTAAAATAATAGATACAACATAGAAAAATCTAGAAAATTAATAAGATGTAGGGGGTTGGAGGGGTGGAATATTTGAGAGGAAACAAGAATAAGTCTAAAGGAGTTGGAATTTGCAGAGGATCTTTAACACTTTGATATCATGCATACTAGTGGTTGCAATTTTGGGGGTTTTGGATAGGGAAGACTAAAAAACCTATGGAGGTTTCTTGGTGTTGGTGAGTTGAAGAGGTTTTTCCAGTTGGCTGGATGGTAAATCCCATTGGGTAGTGTTCAAAGAGTAGATGAGGAAAGGAGATAACTATAGGTTTTACTAAGCACTAATTCAATTAAGCTTAAAAGTGTTTTTTTGATTGATTAAATATGATACTATGTTTATTTAGTTATCCATGTACATTGCTATGCCTAATTAACTAATCTATGTATGTTGTCATTCCATTAATTTCCCTTTGTCACAGAAATGAAATTTGACTGTAGTCTTTACCTTGAGATCCTAGAAAGGGTTCTTATGCTTGGTGTTAGAACTATCGGGTTCAAAATCTTGGGCCTAAGACCCACCTGGACACTTGTGCACGAGTCTTTAAACAACCGAAAAATTTTCCTAGCCTTCAATAGGAGAATTTTGAAGTATAAAATGGGCATCCTAAGGAAAATAATAAAATAAGAGTTATGATGTTTTAAAGAGACGAAAAATAAATAAATAAATAAATATTTTTATTATATTTTAGTTTATCTTCTTATAGGTTGAATCGAACGTCAATTATAGACACCTATTGGATGGATAATCAAATTCCACATCCAACGAATACTCACCTTGCATACTTTTGAGTAGACTCATTTTGCTTCCATTGGGTACTTTTTCTGCGTACTTTTGAGTAGACCTACATTGAAGAAATTGAAATACATCAAAAAATGTGTTTAAAAAAAATAATAAAAAATTCAATGGCCCTCCTCAATGCTATCAATGTCCACACCTCCTGATGGATAACCAAAGAGAAATTGAAGATCTCCGTCAATCGGTGTTTTAGCAAGATACTCCAATCTTGTCATTAACTAAAACAATGCAACATCAACAAGCTTGCATTGGTCCAGTGGAATATGAGATGGACTGGGTAAGGCATCAATTTGTTAACCTTCAAGGCCATTGCAATAACGAGGATACTAGAAGCACTATTAGCAGCCCCTTGGACAACAACATGGACAAGATGTCAATAGGTCCTCCTTACTAAGCCATGATTTCTCCATGCAAATGCATTTTTCACATCAGACAATATTGTAGAGTTTATAATTGTAGTATCTCAGGATATAGCCTTAAGACAAATTGTAGCAAAAGTTGGGAAGAACATTATGGGATTCTCCTCTAAGAGCTTCTTGATTATTTTGTATCTCTAGAATATATATAAACCTCCTGTCTTTTCTGCTACAATTGAACGCGGAGTTAATAGAAAATTCTTATCATTATTGTTAAAAAAAAAACATAAAAAATGTGTTTATAGAAAGAAACACATTTTTTTGATGTATTTTCAATTTTGTCAGTGTGGGTCTACTCAAAAGTATGCTGAGTGGGTAGTCGTTGAATGTGGAATTCCTCATCAAACACATGCCAACGCTTGGCATTTGAATAAACCTATAAATATATAAGTTAGAAATACAATTATAAAAATTAGTTTTCTTCTCTTTCCTCTAAAAATTACTTCCCTATGAGAATGACATTATCAACTTAAAGCATATTGATTTTTTTAGTACATTTTTCATTTTGATGTCCATTTTTTACTTCGAAATTCCCCCAATGTTAAATGAAAGGGGATTTGTAACAACCTACCTAAAAACACCAAATAATTATCTAAAACCACCCATCTCGTTGGAGATGAGCCTATAAGAGGCTTACTTTACCTTTAAATGACCTAGAAGTCCTAAAACAACCTAGAGAATTTGGAGAAGATAGAAGTGCAACAAGAAAATAAAAAGAAATCTTTACTACATAAATAAAAAATGAAAAAGAATTAGATACAAAAAAAATTCTAACTTAAACTAAATAAAATAATATATTTACAAAAATCTATATTTTTTACTTTTCTTTTTTAATAAAAATCTATATGTAACTGATAAAATTATAATTATATATATCGAAGTAGATAATAAACCAATGTGAAATCTTATTATAATCGATACATATGATGTGTAAAGCAATGTGTGTGCATATGTTAAATATACTCATCAATGTATCACAATATTCAACTACATTTAGTGATATAAAAATATATCCATTCTGGTTATGAACATAATGGTGATTATCATTTCACAGGTCCTCACAATAGACTTAACTCTATGTCTTTGACTGATGACCGATGGTATCTTATATACACGGTTGATTACCTAAATCGCGTAACTTCCAACAACATATATTAATTGTATTAAGGATAATACATTTTATGAATTGAAGAGAAATCCCTCTCCATTGGTATCCTTGAGAGACAATAGTAGTTGGTATCCTTGAGGGACCATAGCATAACCTTTTTATTTTCAATGTCAAAGAAATATGATTAATAAATTTATTCAATACCTATGAGTAACCAAATACCATCTCATGTGAAGACCAATGGGACTTCATGAGCTCTTAGTGAGCTATCAATACATCATATGAATATTGCAAATAATAACAAAGGAAAACAATTCAGTCATTCTGATTTATGCTAGTTTTTTGAAATGTTGGTTAAGCAATAGTATTTTACACAATACATCATATGAATATTGCAAATAATAACAAAGGAAAACAATTCAGTCATTCTGATTTATGCTAGTTTTTTGAAATGTTGGTTAAGCAATAGTATTTTACACAATCTTGATTTTATTTACTACTGGTATGTCATCCTGGTTGGCCTTTGTTATTATTAGACTCGAAGGTTGTAACAATTATGCCATATGTCTTAAATTTTCACTTATTTTATTGTGGCAAATCACCAAATCAATAATGAAGTTATATTACATATTTGTGGTAAATTAAAATTATTCTTACTTTTCCATCTTTTCATTACCATTTGAGATATGAGACTAGTGTAAAAACATTGTGTTCATTTCTATGTTGAGAATGGAAAGCCTTGATAGTCCTTAAAACATTGTGTTCATTTTTATGTTGAGAATGGAAAATTTTGATAATCCTTAAACAATGACACTAATATCTGGTGTAATATCATAGAGAATCCACTATGCAAGTAATGTATATCATGAGTTGATGTTAAATTAGCTTGCTAGGATGACATCATTGTAGATCATTGAATTGAGTTCAAAACTATGTGAAACATTGTATCTACATGTTAATAAATTTTTTGACATTGCATATGTTACATATAACTACAACTTAAGGAGAAATTAGTCAGTTAACAATGAAAATATTCATTTATTGTTTTTTGGACCAAATCAATAAAATCAACTACTAGGTAAAGTTCTTATACCCTTGTTGCACCCAATGTGTGGATATACTATTGCATTTGGTTCTCCACTTAGTTAGTGTGCAGGTGGCATCCTTTATTAACGCACACTTAGGATGTGTTGGTGGATTTGACTTGAACACCACTATTTCCCGCCCTTTATTCCTCTATGTTATTGTTTGTGGCATAATTTCCCCTACATCAAGTTGGACTATAGTACAACTCTATATCAGTGTAAGAACTAGGCACTCTTAGTTGTAATTTGACCCATTTCTAGGAGTGCTACCTCTGAAATTTTTGTCTTATATTGGGAATTTACAGTGAGAACACTAGTCTCTTGAGGTTGACATGAGTTAGGAGTCACTAGGTGCTCCAGATAGCAACAAGATTTATGATATTCTTCTCTATTCTTAGTGATAATCAATTCAAGTTGGGATATTCTTTCCAATTTGGGGTTTATCCTCTAGTCTAGGATTTTGCATCACTAATTTCATGTTCATGTGGTTCCAGGAAAATTTGGACCAATCTTTGCTTCTATTTCAACACCCACTGTAGCTACCTTTGATTATGTTGGTACTAATACCTACAAACAAATGCAATTGTATCACTGAAAGAAGGAAAAAACATTTTTTAACACTCATCATAACCTCTAATCCAGGGCATTATCACTGCAACAAAGTTCCATGCAAGACATTAAAAAATGCCTACATAATTTCAACAACAAATCATAATGAAGTTAGCACAAATCTATGGATTCAACGCTTCGGGGTTGGCTGCAAAATTTTCCATGGGAAGATTTCTTTAAAAAACAAACCCTAATTACGAACATATAATTGTTAAATTGTGAGAAGCATACACTGAAACATTGGCATCTCATCCTTTGTTGGTTCTTGCGGAATGAGAAAGAAGCCTTCCTACAATATTAATGTTCAGATTATTTGTTCATGCATTTTGAAAATCAGTAACTTAGTGAATTGGTTAAGCAGAAGAACATACACAATGATTAGGATGAGGAGTTTGAGTTACATTTGGTGATAGGTGGCCAGACTCTGAGAGATAGTGGTCGCTAGTAGTTATAGCCAATGTTGATATAGGTCTAATTTTATTATGTTTAAAAAAATGTTGATAGACATATTTATTTTGTAATAAGGTTTTCAAAATTTTAATTTAATTATCAATAATTATTAGGTGAATGGTAGAGATTTAATCTCCATGAAATATTCTTAATAGTATACAAAAATCAAAGGTTGAGATTTATCTACAAAATAGTTATGTTTTTTTTCTCTTCTAATAAAATCGGTTAATTTAAAAAAATGTCATACAAACAAGTTTAATATGAAACGAGTTAAGATCTATTTGAAAATGTGATTTTGATAAACCATGGTATGGTCCGTGATAATATAACAAAGTCTATAATCTCCATAGTTAAGAATCTTAGTCCATGTTTTTCAATGTATATATGTTCAACTTATATAATATATATATATATATATATATATATTATATAATAATATATATATATATAATATATATATATATATATATAATTTGAAAAAAAAATGGTAATTATTATTAATATTATTTAACTTAAAACATATCATAAAGTAAATATTTCAATCTTTATTATATATTGATGTTTATCAAAATTTACCAACCATTTGATTTATATAATTGCACTAGTTATAATATAATATGCCACCAAATTATCATCTACTTTATAATAATGTCAAGTCTCACACCATACACCATGTTTAATGATCAACAGTACCTAAGAATGCAGTGGGAGAAGCTAACATTATGAAGCTTAATTTAATTCATTAGATTAAAATCCACATATGTCCTATTGAGACGAGTTGAAACTTAGACAACACAAAACAAAATTTATGTGATATTTCTTGTGATAATAACTTCATTATTCTTTGCACGCTCCACATGAATATTTTGAGTCGGGCATAGTGAAAGTAAGTGAAAATCCATATCAAGGACTTTGAGGCCAAGATGTGATGAATCTCATAGAAGTAGGCACCCATGCTTATTTAATATCCAAACCAAATATCCTTCCCTTTGGTTGGTCAATCGGGAGTAGGTAAGCCAAATAACTCTCAGGCCACTTGGTCACTACTGTAAACATCTAGTAGGTCCTGAGCTAACCATGGTTGGTTTCTTGCACTAATAGTTGTGATTTTACTAACCCTGGATCATGACCCACCCAATTGTTAAAATCTATGATTAGACGGAACAAGAACATTCTCATCAAGATACCTTCTATCGCCTACCAAGCATGTTATCAGTCTATTGGGTTGTCTAGCTAATCCATGCACATCAGGGCCTCTTTTGATATGCATCCATAGCTTGGGGGCTTCATGGCCATCACATTTAACACAATGAGATGACATACCTAGTGAATAAGTTCACATTGACTTAATGTTATATACACAAACAAGACTGTTGGATTTTGACTTTGAGAGTATTAACATGTCATGAGACTTGGATTTGGATGGGGAGGACAGACTATTCCACCCAACTATTTGAGTTAAACTCCACAAGAAAAATTTTGAGGATGGAAGTTTATCTTAAAGTTTAGAAAATTTAGCTAATCTTGCTAGCTCCTAATATGCAATCTTTTTGTAAAATATTTATATTTCTAATGATTTTATATTAGTCTATATAAAATTTTGACGATTTTTAAAGTAAACTAAAATAATTTTATACTATAAAATATGGCGAATCATTTTTAGAAAAAATGGAAATTAGTGAATCTTCTTTTTGGAAAAAGGGTAGAAAATTAACCCACCTACTGATATTAACCCCTAAAATAATCTTATACAAACATAGTATTCTTTCTTTCTCCCATAATATTATGCTTGTGTTAAATTAACTAGCACAACCACATTAATAAATGTGATTGATATACACTAAAAAACCTATATCAATTAACTATTTAATTTGAAAAAAAAAAATTATTTAAAACATAAATATACTATATAATTTTATAAGAGAGTGATACATCTCAAGTATTTAGAAGATATTTAAAATTCAAATAGGGATTAAGTTTTAAATAAATATATATGTTTTTTTAACTCATTAATTACCTATTAAACTGTTATATATATCATATATATATATATCAAATTTAATAAAGATAATTCATTCAATTGGTCATATCTTCTGAATCAATTATTAAAACCATAAAACGAGTTAAAATTAAATTAAAACGAGTGATAAGAATTTTATAGAATGAAATGGTAATGTCGAAACTCTCAAAAAATTCTTGGATGGATAACGGTTAACCAAGTATTTAAACTTAATTAAAAAGCTGAAAAAGCGTGTATCGAGAATATTTTTTCAGAAAAATGAGGTTGGGGTAATATATATAATATAATATATATATAACTTCTATTAAAATATATGGAAATAGCGGGATGCAAACCTATATATATTGTTAAATGCAACCTGGGCCTTGTTTGCCAACCAAATTATGTACAGACGGAGGAATTTTTTTTGGCCGACCTTAAGGAGGACAGATGGAGGGATGAGGAATTGGATTATTTAAAAGGTTTTATTAGATTTTCCAAAAGCAAATGCACAGTATTATAGATCCAACTTCCACAACTTGAAACAATTCAAGATTGGAGGGGAGCAGATCGGATATAACCAGAAGACAGATAGGTGGAATATTGTTTTTTTAATAATATTTTGAAATTTTATACATGTTATTTCAATGTTTTGAAATCGAAAATTTATTTAGAATCTTTCCCTGTATAATACTAATATTATTCTAAAACTACTAAATCTAAGTCGTTTATAATTTTTCATATTTTAAAGAATAGAAATTTTTCATGGTCAATTTTAAGATGTAATTATAATACAAGTTGTTTTTAATGAGATTTTTTGGAAGTTTTTCAGGTGGGATTTTTTGGTCTAATTTCTCTAAAATCTGGTAGGAATTCATTAAAATCACAAGTTTGACGGGTAACCCTGCATAATCAAAGTGCCCTAGGAGTTTTTTAAGGTGTTGAATCCATATATAACCAAAAAAAAATGGTTTAAATAACACAAATCAAGATTTCACCTCAAAATTTTCCGTTGGATTCTGGCACCGGAAAGTTTAAAAAATCACACTACAAGACAACTCCATTAGAATAAGTTTTAATTAGTAACATTAACTAATTAATTCATCCCATTGATAGTATAATAAGGTATTAAAGATTAAGGTAGTAAATCTTGATTAATTATATAGGTAATGTTATAAGACTAATATGGGTATGTTATTAATTAAATGGTTTTACTTGCGGGAGATTTGACATGCTTGAAGATAAATGAGGGTATTGGCGGACACAACATAACACTAGTGTAGCTACCAATGAGAGAAAGTTAGTAAGTTACATTAGCCTCACACACACACACTTGGTATCAATGGCACTACAAGCACATATAAAAAAAGAAAAACTTACAAATACTCCTATGTATGCATGTATACAATAAATAAGAACTAGGGATGTCCTAAACACTAATAATGAACAATTGTATGTGATGTTCAATAATTTAGAATGGTAAGGCCACATGGAAGTCAAGGTTGGGGAGTGTTATTGTAAGGGTCACAAACACCCGGACCTCCACTACCATCACATGAGCTAGCCTTCATCTTGCATTTCTTGGAAGTAATAAATGAAACTTTAAAGGGGTGTCGAGTGATTTAGGTGGAGGTGGAGCCCCCTCCATCTAGGGTGGGAAACCCTGAAAGGCCAAGGAACTCAAAATGAGGACCTCCACTAGAGGACATAACCCAAGAGCTTCAAAAGGTCAAGCTCTTTTAGTTTGTTGGGGGGCACGAAAGTGAATGTGTGGAGGTGTGGTTACAAGGAATAACAAGGTGCTTTGCACTGAAAGATTATGCATCTGATTCTAAGGCTAAAATAACAATTTTCAACTGAGGGATTGTTCCTTGAACTAGTGGAGTAATTTGGAAAGGAAGTTGCACCTCACTCTAGACATTATCTCTTAGGATTTGTTTGGGGAAAGATTCAAGAAAATGTATCTACCAATCTAATACAAGGCACAAGAAGGAGGAGATTTCCATGCTCTAGTACATGAAAACTTGACAATGGAGGAGTACAAGATAAGATTTATGGAGCTAGTCAAATATGTCTCATACATGGACACTGATCAATGATAGATAGACTTGTTTGTGTACAAATTAAATCCTAAGGTTGAGGTAGTGGTAAGAATGTTAAAACCATCTTTGGTTGCTGAGGCAATTGAAAGTACTCATTACATAGAATATATCACAAACTTAAAAGCGTTAATAAGTGTTTTCTTCCCACAACAACAAAGATTTGTGGGGAAGACCCCCTCGAACCTTCTCTAGGGGAGGAAGTTCTAAGCCACCATTATATGGAGATAGGATTGCACTTAAAATGGTAGTAGAAGGGATTTCAATGTTTGTCAATGCAACTTCACCATCATTGAATAGGCGCACAATATTTAGCTCAAAAATCAAAGTTTTTGGAATGGCTCGAAACCTAAATGATCCCGTCTATCTCGAAAAACAATCCTAATGCAGATCGTTTCATTGAAAACCGAGTTCATATGAGGGAGTTGCTAAGTTTTGTTCGCTTCGCTAAAGAGGGGAAATTTTGGAAAAAATAAATGCCCAGTCACTGCATAGTCAGCAGTCTGTACTGCTGACGTGGCAAGTGACTAGGCAAGGTCAACTTTGGTCAACATTCAATCATGCTTCACCAAGTGTCACAGTGTGCTTGGTTGCAGTATGGTGATGTGGCAGGTGTGTTGGCGCAATTTTATTGGTTAATTCTAGACCAATGAGAGAATGCCATGTGGCAAGCCTGGAGGTCGCCACGTGGCACCTCCCAACGGCTTAAGTAAAGGGCACAATTCAAAAAAATTGTATGGAGGCGCTAGGGTTCGACCCTCTGACCTCCTATCCGCAGAACACAACCCTTACCCATCTATGCTACCACATGATTCTTACCACTATAGTTCTTCACATTTATTTGGATCGTATTATGTTGAGGGTTGGTCGTCAGGGGAGGGCTAGCCCATAGGCCAGCCCTCCCCATGTGAACACGTCACAGTTAACACCAAACCGTTAGGTAAAATGGTGGACAACACAACGAAACCACAATGGTTACCCCCTGCATGTGATCGCAACAACGGTTAACAGACAGCTGCATAAACCTTAACCCATAACTGCAATGGTTAACATGTCATGTGAACGCTCCAGCAGTCTAGTTAACACAACCACACGACTAACATAAGGCGGCTCCGATAAACATTAACCTTCACAGTTAATTTTACCATGTGACAACACTACGGAAACCGTCAGGTCAAGGTTACGGTTTCGTAATTGTTGGGGAAACCGCGCCAGAAAATCATTGCATGTGTCTGCTCCTCCAAATCCATCGGTGTTACAGTTAGCCCTAGTTGCAGCGCTAATCACGTTTAATATTTAATTAAACTCAAGTTTAAAACAATGGATTTTTTGTAGACTCCGCTATTTTCAGGCTTGCCCCCAAATTTAGCGGCCCTAACTAGAGTTCTTCCAGATTTGGAGGAGAAATTGTAGGGAAAAACTGTTTGAGCCATAAATGGAGCATTTTTCGACCAAATTGAGCTCAGGGAAAGGTGTTCCTAGCTAGTTTCGATATTCTAAACGCATTGGTGTAGGTATTAGGAGCATTAGATCTTTGTTAACAACATTTTTTTCCATATTGAGATCATACAGAGGCCCAAGCCATGGAAGCTGGAGCAAGGAGATGTAGCCCAAGAGGGGTGAACTCCTTCATCAAAACATTGTGTTAAAGTGTTCAATTGAGGGTTTGTTGTGCTTTTTATTGTTTTTGTTCAGCATTGTTATTTTAAGCTATTTTGCTCATGAATGTCACATTAAAATTGATGTAATTTACTTGTTTCAATCACCAAACAACCTAAGGAAACCTATGCACAGGAAGCAATGAACAAGAATGTGTTTTTAAATATGTAATTGAAATTATCACATCAAAACTAACATTCAATAACAGATCAATTTGGTATCAACGCAAAGGTTTATTTGCTTGATTTCTTGAGTTTTATGCAAGTAAGGTTTTAATGGTTACAAAATTATGATGCTTACAAGGTTAAAGTTGCAGAGAGGAGAAGGGAAACTATTGGTTGCAACTCCTGAGGTAATTCCCAAAAGAAGGAGAGCCCCAAGGCCACAATATCTGCCACCCAAAGTTCTAATTTCAACTGCACTTGAAACACTTCTAGTTTTGCCTTCAATTGAGATTGAAGAGGTACAAGTAGTACCAGTTTCTGAGCCTGAATCCACAGGCATTGTGTCTGGAGAAAGTGAGCCTGAAGGTCCTTCTTCAAAAGAGGAAGAATTCAAGAAATATTTCTACACTTTAACTGAGATGGTTAAAGTCCTCTACGAAGAGAGGAACACTAGAATGGTTGGAGAAAGTTCTAAACCTCCACATGGAGAAGGAAACTCAGGAGACAAAAAAGATGATAAGTAGGATTCCAAGGGTAATGGAGGAAATCCACCTCCATCTCCACCATCTTCATCATCTTCCTCATTATCTTCATCCTCCTCAACATCTCAAACATCTTCCACTTCCACCACCAAAACGGTTCATACTCATTCCCAAACCCCAAAAGGAAAAACTCCCTTACTCAGACATTAAGTTTGAACTTCCCATGTACAATGGTGAAGTGAATTCATAAAAGTTAGACAATTGGATTCAACAATTGGAGGATTACTGTAGAATTCAGAACCTTCAATAAGATGACATAAAGATCCAAATGGATTCATTGAGGCTAGAAGGAGCAACATTAGTCTGGTAGGAAGCAAAGACTCGAGAAGAAATGTGAATTCATGGTAAAATATCCATTTCTTGGGTTGATTTTGTTTCTGCAATTAAAATATAGCTTTACCCTTTAGCCTATATGCAAAAATCCATTATGAGTTGGCAAAATTTTAGGCACCTCAAAGGCCAAACAGTCCAAGACTATACCCGGGAGTTTAGAAAGAGGGCTTTGTTGTTAGGAGTAAACTTGAATTCCCAAGATACATTGTTGAAATATATTGGGGGTTTACATTCCTATTTGAAACATACTATCCTTATGTTCAATCCAAGCAATTTGGATGAGGTATGTGTGCAAACCAGGCACCTTGAAGCAATGGAAAAGAAGATTCAGGAAGAGAGTAGTAAGAAGAAGCCATTCAAGGGTAAGGAGAAAGAGAAAGGGGGAAAATGGAAGGGAAAGAAGAATGCAAGTGTGAAGAAAGAAGGGGAGAAAACCATATGCCAACATTGTTCCAAAGCTAGGCATGATGAAGCCCATTGTTGGAAATTACATCTCGAATTAAGGCCTAAAAAGCAAAACACTAAGGGAAAACAAAAGACGACCACTACCACACAACATGACCTTGGTTCACATTCTGGTGATAAGACTAAGATTTCAGCCATGATCAAAAAAGGGAAAGTAGTTGTTGTAAGCACTAGTTCCTCACATAGTCAAAACAACACTCCAAATGAAGAATCAAGAATAGAGTTGTTTCATGTAAGGGTAATTTCAAATCATACAAAGATTGATGCATTATTTGATAGTGGGTCACAATCAAAATTAATTTCAGAAGACTTGGTCAAAAATCTCAACCTTGAAACTGTACCTCATCATAATCCATATCCATTGGGTTGGATAGTCAACAACGTAAACTTACAGGTTACAACGAAGTGTTTGTTGAAGTTCACCATTACTGAAAAGTTCATTGATGAAGTTGAGTTAGATGTAATTTCACTTGAAATCTCAGGAATCATTTTGGGTAGTCCATATTTTTATGATAGGAAATAAATATTTTATCGCCATGAAAACAAATACTTATTTCTCAAGAATGGGGTGGAGTACATTTTGAGAGGCCATCGCAAAAAGATGAACATTTCTTTGGTTAATGCAAGGTAGATGAAGAGACTAGTAAATGCAAGTAAAATTTTGTGCTTCTCATGATCAAGAAAAAGAATGATATTGATTATGAATATTTTGAAGGTTGTGATGACAAATTGAAATCTGATTTTTTTGATGTGGTAAGCAAGCATGGTGAGATGTTTTAGGAACCAAAGGGGTAACCTCCCAAGAGGGGCATTCAGCTTGAGATACAACTGCAGCAAGATGTTCCACTTCCAAATATTGGCATGTACTGCATGTCAATTATTGAGAGCATGGAAATCAAGAAGCAAATTCAAGAATTTCTGAACAAAGGTATCATACACCCATCTACTTCGCCATGTGGTTCGCCCATTGTCTTGGTGCCAAAGAAGGATGGGACTTGGGGCGTGTGTGTTGATTTCTGTGCACTGGACAAAATCACGGTAAAGAATTGTTATCCACTCCCAAGAATTGATGATTTTTTTTTTATCATTTTAGGTATGAAAGGTATTTCACTAAGTTAGATTTACGAAGTGGTTATCATCAAGTTAGAATAGCTGAAGATGACATTTGGAAAACCGCATTTAAAACTAAACAAGGATTGTTTGAGTGCCTTGTTATGCTTTTCATTCTTACAAATGCTCCAGCTACTTTCATGAGAGTTATAATTGATGTATTGAGACCATTTCTAGATGAACTTGTCATTGTGTACTTAGATGATATACTCATATTCAACAAATCCAAAGATGAACATGTCATGCATGTAAACAAAGTACTTGATGTCTTGAGAAAATAACAATTGTTTTTAAAGATGTCGAAGTGTGAATTTGGAAATAATTCTTTAGTGTATTTGGGACACATCGTTTTTATATTGAGGTAAGAAGCTTTAGGGGCAACACAATATTCTAGAAAGTTTTTTGCTAATGTTTCTTCCATTGCAGCTCCATTACATGCATTGACAAGTGTCAAGAAAGTCTTCAATTGGGGAGATGTACATTAGAAAGCATTTGATGCTTTGAAGCAAAAGATCAGTTCAACACTAATATTGGCTCTTCCGGATCTTAGACAACCATTTGAGATTCAAATGGATGCTAGTGATTACGCCATGGGAGCAGTTCTTATGTAACATGGTAAGCCCATTTCATTTCATTCTGAAATTTTTAATGGATCTGTAACTAACTATCCCACTTATGACAAAGAACTTTACGCATTGGTACAAAGTGTAAAAAAATGGAAACACTACTTGATGGGGAAGGAGATCATTCTCCATATCGAACATCAACCATTGCAGTACTTACAGTCACAGTCAAAGTTGCAGCAGTCATGACACTTCAGATGGATGGGTTTTCTACAAAAGTTTCATTTGGTTATTAGGTATAAAAAGGGAATCTACAATAAGGTATATGATATGCTTTCAAGGCCTATTGCAAATTCATCTATTATACTCAAGCATAATTTTGTTTTGCATGAAAGTTACATTGAACAATATGAAAAAGAGAGTGACTTTCAAGATGTGTATGCAAGCTTGAGTCAAGGAAACCAACTTGAAGAGTTGGATTATCATGTACATAACAGTTTGTTGTATCATTTGGGAAAGTTGTGTATTCCATAGGGAGAAAGAAACAATATCATAAGGGAGGTGCACACATCATTGATTTTTGGACACTTTGGTGTACATAAAATAATAATGAATCTCCGAAGATATTGTTATTGGCCACGCATGTTTGATAATGTTTCTTGTTTCATAAGAGGATGTTCTTTGTGTGAAACTTGTAGAAATTTTGAATAATTTAACACATATTCAACATAGATTATCCTGATCATGTATTATTGCGGAAAACATACACAATACATAAGCTCCTCTACGTTGATCATCAATATAGCAG